>CAUZXS010002081.1:5000-141848 GCA_963585895.1 Sepioteuthis lessoniana
TGCTTTTCCTGGCACTACCAAGCGCAATTGGACAGGGTATTTAAAAGAATTATATATATGTGTATATGTGCCAGATCAATTAAAAGTAGAGATAACATTGTATGTTCATTTTCATTTTTAGTACAGTTGGTGATTTTTAAAAATACGTTTACTTTTGGCCGTTGATGTCATTATGCGCTTATAGTAACTGTTTCTTGATGTTACGTAATCATGGGAATGGTGGTTCTGCGTTCATTTCATTCATGCTAAAGACTTTTCACTTTTAACCAAATCCCACTTGATGCATATTGCACTGTGGTCTGAAGACGATTTGAGGCAACTTTCAAACTGCGGCCAGTGATTCCTTGTTTTTGAAAGAAACGAAATGACTGAGTGTCCTAGAAAACCACAACAATCAACCTCGATAGGAATCACATGGCATATTTTCCATGCAGTCAGTATGCAGTGTCTCGTATCGATTTTTCTTCCGTGTGTGTGCCCCTCCCAGTTTTCTTCCCAGGGGACAGTCAATTCTATGTGGAGGACAGTCTCCTTTGAATCGGACCACACTACAATGTCTGGCTGCTTTTCTGTTTGAATAATGTTAACTGGAAATTGTAGAGATGTCTTGAGATCCGCTGAAACTTTCTAGTCACTAGCACCATTTAGTAGCTTCATATTGGGATTTTTTTTGTTTCCTCACAGGACATTCACCTTCCTTGAGAAACTGAATTATGGGTTCCTTGGCTGTAACAGGTTGTTGATTTGCCGTCTCACATTGTGCTCTTAACTTTATGACCACCTCAAACACCTTGCTATGTGTACATCTGAAGCGATTGTGGACATGCAGATAGTACATGGCGCATACCCTGATCACTTTTACATGACAAGCACAGGTCTGAATTGGTATATCCCCATAATTTTAGGTTGGTTGCATTTGGTAAGAGATCATATGTAGAGCAAAGAAGGAATGAAATCACCAGTGGTTCCATTACAATTACGGATTTCCATGTTAATTCACTTGGTTTGATATCATTCCATTTTGTCCAAGCACATTGTTTGGCCTGAATAACAGCACTGGCTGTTCTTTGCTCCTCCTCAAACATCCTGATTTCTTTGCTATATATATATATATATATATATATATATATATATATAATGTATGTGTATTGGTACTGGTCTTTATGCATGTGTTTAAATTTTTATTCCTCTTACTTTAAAACGAATATTGACTCTTTATGCACTAGTTATCAGAACTTCTACAATGACAAAATCTTTATAACAAAGCAACGTTGTTAATCAATTTCAAAATTTTTAAAATCTATTTAACTCGAAAGAGAACAAATGAATAAATTGTTCTTTTTGTTTACATTTTTTGATAGTTTTTAGAAAAAAGACTGATGTTAAAACTATCATTTTCACACATTTTGAAATAATTCTGAGACTATCTTTTACTAAAGTTACTTTTTTTTTTTTTTTAGTAATTTTTGAAGGAATTCGCTTCCACTGTCCAAAAAGAAATGAATATCTTCCTGGTTATAGTTAAAAGTGTCTTCTAATTGAGTGTACAATTTCCAGTATATTGATAAAGATAGGTCACTTTAATTTTGTGAAACTAAGTGGCATGTAAAATTTTGTCTAAAAAAAAATCATATTTCACATTTTTGGCTGTTCAATGAAAATACTGTTTTAACTTGTGGTAAAAAAATAATTCAGATTACATATTTAGAAAGATTATTATATTTTCTTTCCAGCCATATAAATATTTTTAAGATTGGACTGCAAATATATGAGAAATTGCAAATTTTCAATCTTAAATGAAATTGGATATTGACTAGAAATGCCATCAAGAAAATAAATGACTTCCTTAAAAAGCAAAAAGAACTAAATTAAAAACCAAATCAAAAATAAAACTGAAACTGGTACCAAAACATAAATTGCTGAACTGCCCTACTCTAATCCAGTGAGAAGCTGAGGCAGGATAACTTGTAGAGTTTTACTGTCTCGGGGTTTATACATAATATATATTATACATATTATGCTTATAGGGCTTTGATAATCTGAGTTTTCTTTTTCAGAAGAAAATAAAATGTTTTATATTTTTGCCTTGAATTTTCCTAAGTTTCAGCTTAGTAAAGCTCTCTCTTTTTATTTTGATAAGAGTTTGAAGATTGATCTCATTACTTTTGGAGAGGGGTCCCCATGACATAATGGCTGAAGTGCTGGACTGCATCCTTGAAGTAAGCTTGTCTGAATTCCAGTCATGCTGTTATGTTCACTTTTGGACTAATACCTTTGGGAAAGGTGTGAACCTCCTTATTCCCCAGCTATTGAATAGTATTACTGCTTTTATTCTACAAGGATGGCATTGGCATTAAATGATCCATACAAATGTTGATATGCTGTTAAACAAAGCAACCAAACTAATTACTTTTGGTGATTAATTGATTTTTTTTTTTTTGGGCCTCTTTTCCTTTGTTATTTTTCTGTTATTATGCAATAACATTGTTAAAAATTTACTGAAAAAATCAAATCAAATTGGAAATTCAAAGATTTTGGCATACTTTAGAAGACCTATTGCTTGTGCCTACTTCTAGGCTTTAAAATTGCATTCTTTTAGAGTTTGTATGCAATGGGTGAGTTGTTTAGATTACACAAAATGAAAATAAAACTGACATCTCACTTTATCAGGTGTATATACCAAAATTACCTGAAAACATCTTGAAATACTATGGATTAAATTTTTTCCAAGAAATCATCATTAGGTTCAAGTATTGTCTCCAGACAACTTTGAAATGATCCTCGCCTTCAGTTCATCTTTGGTGTTGCACAGTTTTGTTGGTCTTTTGCTCAACCACACCCCACAAGGGGATTGCCAACTTGGAAGTTAGCTGGTGATGTCACAGAAATGTTCTGACAACCACATTTAGTTCTCCTGCTTGTGTGGCATGGCACAGTCTCCTTGCCTAATATAGGGTCTTCCAGCTTGATATAGACCTCTGTGTTGAGTTAGAGCCATGTGTAAAGATTAATAGAGATATAATGTCATTATCACTAGTGATAACTCCTCAAACACCATGACTTGTGCTGGGTGTTTGGATTTCATCAATATTGGTACATTTTGTGGAGATGGTTATCAGCAGCATGGTGCCAGCTGCATAGTCTGCATCTGTAATAGTATGTGTGAGGTATCATCAGCCTTTTTAGTGTCAACAGTTGTTCTGCAAGTTTACTGATCCTGGTAAAAAATTTTCTCATCTTAGAAAAACTAATGTATGTTCAGTTGGAGAGGCGAATGCTTAAGTTTGTTCAAAAGCTTTGCAGTGTTGGCTTTCCTCTAGTCCTTCATGGCCTGTGATAAGAATAGGAAAATTTTGGAGGAGTGAATTATGTCATGGTGCTGCTTTCCTCACAGTGACCAACTGATTCTACTTTACTGCACGGTTGACAAAATCTGAAATAAAGTGTATGCATGAAATTAATTGAAAATGGAGACAATTAACCCATTGCACTGTTTGTGTGTGTGTGTGTGTGTGTGTATTTGCTCCCCCCCACACACATAAATGTAGATATAACTAGAAATTCTTTGCCTTCAAATTTAATGATTTTCATTAAAAATTCTTTGGATCAAAACTTTTTACTTTTTTTTTTTTTCTTTTTAAATGAAAACAAAAATTTCTGCAATGAAAATTGACATTTTTGCCAAAATTCGTCCTGTTTTAGAGTATCTTCAGTTCCTATCACAGGGCACCTCATATTGTAATGGTTATCAAGCTAAATTAGCAGACAATTGTTTGCGAGTTTTATTCTCATTGGGTGCACCATACTTCTGATCCTGTGTCAAAGATTGTTTTAGTAAATAACTAGAATTTAAAGCTTTTCATTTTCTTTTTAAATGATTGTTGTCAGATATTAGCAATGTATTGCTCTTGTTGCAGATGTTGTTTTCAGCAGATGAGATGCTGCTTCTGAGATACATGAACTTCTCCACTAGTTTCAGAATACCACCATTTAGTGTAGAGATGTCTCCTTTTTGATTAAAACACATGTATTCCGTTTTCTCTGCATTCACATGGAGGCTAATGCCACCTGCTCCTGACTATGCAGTAGGGATTTGGCTTGAGTAGGTGTATTTATCAGCAGCATGGTGCCAGCTGCATAGTCTGCATCTGTAATAGTATGTGTGAGGTATCATCAGCCTTTTTAGTGTAAAGCCGTTTTCTTTCATTTGACCTATCGACATTTGAAGTATAAATCTTAGTTGCTATGGAAGTTAAGGTTATACCTCAGTAGTTCTTGGCAATTCCAATATTACCTTTATCTGGGAAAAGGAGAATGCAGCCTTTTGTCCATCTCTCTACTGTATTCTAGTTATATATAGCGTTGCAATTTCGGAGCAATAGGTCATCAAATTTTCTTGTCTTCCATACTTCTGATGGTATTTCAAGACCAGCAGCTTTCCTGTTTTTAATATTTGTTAGTACTACATCAAGTTTTTCTTGAGTAAACTTTCCTAGTTTGATGTCTCGTTTATTATAAATAATTTTTGTGATAGGTTTATCTGTAACTTTAGGGGATTTTCCAAGCAGATTCTTGAAATGTTCTTTCCACATGTATTCATTCTTGGTCAATATCAATATGTGACTAGCAAAGGCCTGGGCTGTTGTCGATAGGTCATTGATCACATGGAAGTCAGACATATCTGATAAAATAAACCACTTTTTTTTTCAATGCAGTGGCTATGTCAAGTCTACTATATGGATGCACCACTTAAAAGCTGACTAAGTGTATAGAGAAAAAGGCTAGATCAGAATTGCATAAGAATGCTACAAGCTATATCGAACAAATCCTGGAAGTAATATCCCAGAAAACAGTAGCTGTACAGCCATCACTTCTTATCTCTAAAACCGTCCAAATAAGACGAACAAGACATGAGAGATACTGCTGGAGAAGTAAGGATGAACTCATTAGAGACGTCCTCCTATTGACCTCTTTCCACACGTGCAAGTGTTGGACAACCAACTAGAACTCAATTATGACAGCTCTGTGTGGACACAGGATGTAGTCTAGAAGACCTGCCAGAAGTGATAGATAATAGACGAATAGCTTAAGAGAGTCAGGGAAATTTGTGAGCATGACATGATGATGATTGCTCTTGTCTATGACTCCAGACATTCCTACTGTCTCTATATGTTAACTGAAAATAAGGAAAACTGGGTTCTAGAGGGCAATCCAGTTTAGAAGAAGACTAAATTCAAAAGTTATCTGTTAATTAGTGAAGTGTATTTTTAATATCTTGAAGGTCAAATGTGACCCAAGCAAGTTCAGCTGGTTGACTGCTCTGAAAACTTGTTTTCCTTATAGGCTACATTGATCCAACCCAATCAGGAACTTATATATTAAGTATATTTTCATAATTCGGGATATAACTTTTTCAATTTATAGATGGGGGTGGGGGGCAGTCATATTTATGAAGTTTTGTCTGTCTCTTTAGTAAAATAGCCCTATTTTAGATTAGTGCTTCTATGAAACACTAAAGCTGTTGATTAAAAATCTGCATTAAAATAAAAACTTCAGAATGGTTGCTAGTATTTAAATCCTGAAATTATTTTAACTCAAGATTATAATTTTTACAAAAAATATCAGTATAATTAATGGGTAACTTCTCAAAAAAAAAAAAAAAAAAGTTCTTTTACTTGTCTGTAAATGTTTCTTAAATTCTTACAATATTCACAGTCCAGTAAGATATTTTAGCTATACTTGTTTTTTTTTTTTTTTTTTTTTTTTTTAAAGAGAAATTGATTTACTAGATATAATTCAAAATGTAATAGTCAAACTAAAAAAATCTATTGCAATCTATTAAAAATAATTATTAGCCTCAAAAATTTTTTTTAAATTAGAAAACCTAAATTTCATATTTGTCATTGCATTAGATTTAAATTAATTGTTTCATTTTAAATTAGTTTTACCCTTTTACCATCCAAAAATTAATCTTAACCCATTTTATTTGTCTTATATAAGGAAGATAAATTTAAAAAAAAAAAAAAGAATTACGGGTTAATGTAGAACTAATTAGAACTAAATAATATCTCGGCAGTCATTTTTGTTTTTAAAAACTATATTTTGAAATTACCTATAGGACTTCAAAAATATTTGTATAACTTCTTAGGGTTAATTTTTGTCTTTTTAGTATAAAAATAAAATGTAGATATTTTTCTACTTAATAGTTAAAATTCTTTCAACTTTTATTTGTATTATCTTACATAATTTTGTCTCTGATTTTGAGAAGGTAAAATATTAGAATTTCTGGTTCATTTCTTTAATGAGTTTTGGCTTGTGTGTTTTTTTTTTTGTTTTTTTTTTGTCTCACTGATGCAAAATGTTCTTTTCTTTGTAGTTAGAATTTTACCATGGCTGATGGTGAAGAGGAAATTGTTTTGAAAACTGTTCAGTTTGATGCTCGCTTTCCCAATCAGAACCAAACCAGGTTAGTTTTGTGAACTTTTTTGTGATTGAAAGCTAAGATCAAACTAAGTTGTGCTCAACTATCCATGTGACTTAACAAAAGTAAAAAGACACTCTTTACTTGGTTCCTGTTGTTTATCGTCGTTCATGAGAATGTAGATGTTTAAGTAGGAATGGTATACATAGTAACCTCTTTATATTAGGAATTTGGATTTAAAAGAATTTTAAAATTAACCTTCAGTTATAAATTGGACTGGAAATTTCTTTAAGCATTGTTCTTAAGTATATTGTTCTTAATTTGAAAAAAATCTCATGATGTGCCATTTACAAATATGAGAATTTTAGTAATATAGTTTCATTGACAAATTACTCTTTAAAAAAAAATAACCAGTGACTTTAATGCTGCTTGTCAGATTTTGATATGAAAATAGGGTTATCTGTCTGAATTTTTGAACGCCTTATTTGATCAACAGTCAAACTTTAAAAATGATTTCCCAGGTTGAATCATTTCTGTACTTAGATAAACAAGGGACACCTGAGGAAGGCCGCAGTGACTGAAACATTTCAAATTCTCACTATAAAGATGAGGACAACAGTCCGAAAAATCATAACCAAAATAATGAAAATAAGGATTTTTGTTTTTTAGTGTCTAATCATACAATTCATTTTTGAAACAAAAGAAATCTCAATACTTGTCCAGTATAACCCTCAGAAAGTTGACTACAAAAGACATTTTTCCTCAGCAGGCTAGTCTGAATATGTACCAAAATCCGATCTTGATTAAATTGACCTAGCTCATTGGAAAATTGGAAGAAAAAATTCCAATTAGAAGGCAGCTAATGGGACAGTCTTGTAAGTCAGCTCTAGAATTGCTGTTGGATAATATCATCTGATGGATTTATTATGCAGCTATGTCTTTAAATTAGTCAAAATTCATAACTGAACAGCCAATATATATCTGAAAAATTAACAGCCCAAAATTATATTTGTAGCAATTCAGAGCACAAGTTACTCACTTGGCAAAGATGAAGGATAGTCCCATGCCATCCAATTACCTAGTCGGCTGTGGCTGTAGAATACACCGACTGCACCTCTGCAGAGGGGTAAGACCTCCTCCCAATGAGTGTTCTGGATATGACACTAAACAATCTGATAGTGGGGTACCAGTGATACTGAAGCTTTGGGGAATGCAGAGTACCCCTTCATTGCCATTGCTCCCAGGTCCACTTTGGCCCAGAATGGTAGCACCTGATAAGGCCCTGTCTATGGGTTAAATTGAACTAACTGCATACTTATGCTAAACTGAATTGTTTGAATTAGAACTGTTTGACTAAAGTGAATAGCTTGAAATAGAAATGTTTTTAGCAATTAAACCATACTTACATTTAAATTGAATTGTTTGAAATGGAACTGCTTTTGACATTGAAATTGTACTTACACTAAACTGAATTGTTATATATAGAACTATTTTGACATTTTACTGCGTAAACAAAATTTGTTCTTACGCTAAACTGAATTAGCTTGAAATAGAAATGTTTTTAACAATTAAACTGTGTACTCATGCTAAACTGAATTGTTTAAAATAGAACTGATTTTTAGCGTTAAATAACCTTCAAAGGTTGATATACCATAAAACCCAACCAAACATGCCATCCAAAAAAAAAAAAAAACCCTAAAGAATTCAAAAAGTCTTAATGCCTATCTTATTTTCAATTGTGAAAAACCTATCAAACAATTTGTTTTCAGTTTTCAAATATTCCAGAAGAGAAACTAGCTAGTTTGGCATTGAAAGTCAGAACTCAACAATTCAAAAATAGAAATATTCTTGAATTTGTGTGTTAAATTTTTTTACTTGTTATGTCTCTTTTATATATATCATTTTTTAAAAAGTTGAAATAATTGTTTTTTATTTTTCAAATTTACAGGTATTTATCTTAGTCTTTTTAATTTATTCAATTATTTTATTCTAGTGTTACCAAACATATTGCCCCTTAATTGTTTCATGCTATAATATTAAAAAAGGTATGATCAGTTCATTTATTTTCCATTTTATGTATGTGTATATACATATATATGTAACATATTGACCCTCGACCGATCCGTCAATCAAGAGATGCACCTGTGTAAATAACAGGTGCATCCAGTTGAAGTGAGAACTAGCTCCAGACAGAGGGCTTCGGCCCTCAGCGACCCATGGTTGAGCAGCGCAACCAAGATGAGGAAAAAGTGCTGCTATGGTTGTGAGAAGAACTTTGGGTCAATATGTAGCAGTCTGTCTCCGTCTCACCTCTCACACACAACCAACATCAACTCTTTCGAATAAAATGTGAGTGGTATATTTTTATAAAGAAGTGTGTTCATTATTGTTGACTATGTTTCCAAATGTATATGTATATACAACATATATATATAATTTTTTTTTTTTTTTTTTAAAAGGTTGGCATGTCTGATGGCTTTAAGTACAAATTAGGTGATTCAGGTATTTTTGAAGAAGACAAGTACAGCTGGAACATTAGTAGTATAAGAAAAGGAAGTTCATAAGAACTTTTGTTCTTTTTAAAATCAAACTTGCACTTCCTATATATATATATATTCTATCAACTATGACTTTAGAAAAAAATTCAAACCATAGAGGTAATCATAAATTGGTATAACCTGTCTGATGTCTAATTATACAAATCCTCATTTATTGACAGTTGAATTATCTTTCTAAATTTTGTAATGACATTTCAGTCAGCAAGTTTTTTTTTAATGAATTGCTCAATTATTTTTTTACTTTATTGCAGGAACTGTTGGCAAAACTATGTAGATTATCATCGATGCCAAAAAATCAAGGGAGAGGACTATGAACCTTGTGATTACTTCAAGAAAATATACAAATCTCTTTGTCCAAATTCCTGGGTATGTATTAAGCTCATATCTATTTATGCCTAGATTCATAAGGCTACAAGAGAATGGAGCCTTAATTGTTTTACTAGATGTCTAAGATTTGATTTTTTTTTTTTTTTACTGCTGATAACCTTGAGGCCACATATTTGAAATTCATTTTTCTATGTATTGCCAAAAATTCTTCTTGAGGACAGTCTTTTTTCATCAAAGTAGAATTTAAAAAGCTATGCCACCAAGGACTTCATTGGATGCTGACCCTTTTGGGAGCTAAAACCTGATTACTACTAAGTTAGTACCTGAGAATATTTTCGTCAAATGTAAATGCAGCTTATTCCTATAATCCTTGTGTTCACTAATATCATCATCATCATCATGTTGCGCCGCCAGCGCGGATATCCCTGACCCTCTCTCGCCATTTCTCCCTATCATTCATCGCCTCCGGCAGGTCTTCAGGGTTACATCCCGTGTCCTCACATAGTTGCTGTATGTAAGTTTGTGCTGGTCGTCCTACTTTTGCACATCCATGTGTGGGGGTCCACAGGAGTACATCGCTTATGAGCTCGTCCTTGCTTCTCCAGCAGTGTCCCGCGTGTCTGGTTCGTCTGACTTGTATAGTTTTCGTGATGGGGGGCAAGTGTCCGTATAGTTGGAGTCTCGTGGGGTGTTGTCGCCAGGACTTGTTTAATACTGCTCTCAACATTCTTGTGTAATTTCCGTCTAGCTTCCTCTCCAGCCGCTTCGTTAGCGTCCATGTGGTGCATCCATATAGCAGTAGCGACACAACCGCTGCCTGGAAGAAACTGCGTTTCATTTTATCAGTTAGGCTCTTGATCATATGGAAGTCGGACCTATCTATAGCCGTCCATGCCTTCGTCAGTCGTGTGTCAATGTCTTTTTCGGTTGATGAGACGCTACTTCCTAGGTAGGTGAATTTGTCTACTAGTTTCAGAGAGGCTCCGTCTAGTGTGGCAATGTTGCCCGTTTGGTTGTAACACATATATTCAGTTTTGTTTGCATTGACATGGAGGCCAATGCCAGCTGCGGCTCGTTCCAGACTATGCAGTAGTGTCTCTGCTTGATTAGGCGTATTCGCTAGTAACGCCAAGTCATCAGCGTAGTCGGCGTCCGTGATTGTTTTTGCGGGGTACCTTTTGCTTCTTTTCTTAGTCAGCTCGAAGCCATTTTCTCTGATTTTGTCGATCGAAGTCCTAAGCACATAGTCTAGACAGATGATAAAGAGGTACGGGGCTAGTGTGTCTCCTTGTAGTACTCCTGCAACAATGTCGAAGTATTCCATGTCTCCATCTGGTGAACGTACTTTCACTTTGGTGTTTCTGTAGAGAATCATTATCGCTGCTACTGTTTCTTTTGGTAGGCCGTATGCTAGTAGGATTTGCTCCATCTTCCCTCTGTGTATGGAATCGAAGGTCTTGGTAAAGTCGACAAATAGTAATGTCGCCTGTAAGTTTTTTGCCCAAACGCCTTCAAGGATTCTACGGATGGTCAGTATTTGTGAGGTTGTGGATCTATTTCTTCGGAAGCCGTTTTGGTTTTTCCTAAGGATGTTGTCTATTTTGGGTTCTATGCGGTTTCATAGTAGGGCATTGTAGATTTTGGCTGCTATGGATGTAAGTGTTATCCCTCGGTAGTTCTTGGCTAGTCCGAGGTCGCCTTTTTTAGGGAATGGAAGGATGCATCCCTTCGTCCATCTTTCTATCCTATTTTGACTATAG
Source organism: Sepioteuthis lessoniana (assembly GCA_963585895.1). Lineage (NCBI taxonomy): Eukaryota > Metazoa > Mollusca > Cephalopoda > Myopsida > Loliginidae > Sepioteuthis > Sepioteuthis lessoniana. The sequence continues at coordinate 16,067 of CAUZXS010002081.1, forward strand.
ACTGCGTTGCATTGCCGGAGCAGTATATCGTCGTATTGTCTAGTCTTCCACACTTCTGGGGGGATCTCGTCTAGCCCTGCTGCTTTCCTATTTTTAATTCTTCTGAGAACTGAGTCGAGTTCTTCTTTGGTGAAAGGACCTAGTTTAACGTCTAATTGCTTACTAATAATTCTGGTGATCGGTTCATCCGTTATTTCCGGTGGGTTTCCTAGTAGATTTTTGAAATGCTGTTCCCACAGTTTTACTCTTTCTTGTTGGCTTGCAGCTTTCAATTTTGCTTTGGCTGTGCTCTTCCTTCTACTTACTTCGTTTATTGTTTGCCAGGCTATCCTAGATTGTCTATCTTCCACCGAGTCTCTAATCTTATCTATCTGATTTTGTATGTATTCTGCCTGTTCTTTTAGATATATTCCTATTAATTGATGTTGAGCCTTTTCTAGTTTTCGTGCATTTGTGTTTGTTGGGTTCTTTAGATAGCTTTTGGAGGCAGTTTTCACAAGTGCACGTTTTTCTCTAACCGCTGGCGTTTCCCAAGGTGCTCTATATTTAGTTCTAGGTTTTGTTGGAATACACTTTGCTGCCGCCTCAAGGTGTGCTTCTACAAAATTTTCATGTACCTTTTTCTGACTTCTCTTGTAGTGCTTCGAATCTGTTTCTTAATTCTAATGCATATTTATCTCTAATATCTCTGTTGTTGAGTAGGGCCCAGTCATAGTGCTTGGTTGTCGCAGGCTTAGACGTACTTTGACCGTAACTATTCGATGATCGGAGGACACACCCTCGAAAGAGGAGTATGCCTCGCAATTCATCGCACTGTTTTTCCATTTCCCGTTTATAAGAACGTAGTCTATCTGTGCTTTACTCTTATTTGCGTATGTGTAGGTTCATAATTTCCCCTCCCTTTTTTGAAAGTTTGTATTGAGGCATGTTAATCTATTTTCTATCATGAAATCTATTAGATGTTGTCCATTCCTGTTTGATGCGTTGTGTAGGCTGTATTTGTTGTGTCTGTTTTTCCCGATTTGTGCATTCATATCTCCGCCAATGACTAGCAGGTTGTGTTTCGGAATGCTACGTACTAGGGAGGATAGATCTTCGTAGAAGGTGACTATTTCGTTTTCTTTGCTAACATTGGTAGGGCTGTAGCAGGAGATAATTGTTGCTTTGGGGTTGCCATTAAACGTTGCGGCCATCATCCTAGGTTGTATTCTCTCAATGCTGTTCAGTGTTTTTAACGCTCTTGGTCCTAGAAGCATTCCCACCCCTCCTACCGATGCAGTCACCAGCATCCATCCATTACCAGTTTCGTGATACTTGATATCTTCGGTGTGCGTGTATCAGTGCTCTTGTATGCAAATTATGTCTATCTTATGTTCTACGGCTGATGCAGTTAGCTCTGATAGTTGACCTATTCTATTTAGGGTTCTCACGTTAAATGTCGCTATCTGTATTGTTTGTTTGCATCTTAGTAGTTTTTGTTTGAGTTTGAGCTCTGTAGCTGATTTTTCGAACACTGAGGCCAGGGCTCCAACCTCAGCAGGACGCGCCCCCTTTTTTACCCGCGCAAAGAGCGATGCGGTTTATGTATCTGGTTTGAGTACGAGTCATGGTTATCTTTCGATGACTGTTTTTATTCTCATCTATAGAAGCCACTCTTATAGATGAGCAGCAGTAGTTCCCCGATCGAACCGATTCTGGCCCTGACAGGTTTTTATTTTATTGGTAGAATTCGATTTTTGACTTCGGTTGCTTTTTTTTTTAATTTTTAACTGAGAGTGCAATAAGACTTCTAAGCTTAAGAAAGTTCTATTTCTGTTTGCCCTGTATACTAACGCATTCGACCAGCGTCGTTATACGTCATTTTATTTTATTTATTTTATTTTTTTCCTTGGGGGGGGGGGGCAAGTTTGGGGTTTTCTTTAGCAAATCAAAAGTAAAGTTTTTCCTGAAAATTAAGTCATATAAGTCTTCATTCTTCATTTAAACAACACAGAATACAGCTGAGATTTAAGACATTACTATTTTAAATCAAATGTGCATTTTAAATGAACAGTTTAGTAGAATAAATTTACTGACCTCTGTGAAAAAACTTCTGGAAACGGAATCACTTCCAACGTATGCATACTATTTCAACAAATGAAGGATTGAATTATTACTAATTTTTAATAGTATTTATATTAAAGGTTCCACTCCTATATCATGGTCATCTACTGGGGTAGAAAGAGAGAGGAGGAGTCAACTCTTTTATGGCTTTTGTCTTTAGCACGTGTTAGACTACATTTGAGGTGTTTTGGATATTTTTTTTTTTTCTTTCTTTTCTGGGGGGGGGGGGGCAATTTTGGGGTTTTCTTTAGCAAATTTAGAAGTTCGTCTTCCAAAAGTAAAGTTTTTCCTGAAAATTAAGTCGCATAAGTCGCTTTTTATCTTGTAATAACATTTAATGCTCATCTAAAATATATTTTGTTTTTTCAGGTTGAAAAATGGGACACACAAATGGAAGAAGGAATATTTGCAGCAAAAATATAACAAGTGTAGAATTTAGTTCCTCTTTTTTTTGTTTTGTCAGTTTCCAGATTACTTTTTGACTCTGTAATCTGCAATGAGCATCTCACACACACATACACATTTAATGTTAGAAGAAAAATCCATCCAGAAAGTGGTTGGCTTTTAAAGGAATAAATTGTTTGCAACTTAAATAAAAACAGCCATGAGAAACATTGTTGTTGTTTTTTTTTTACTAAGCAGCTCTGGCTCACAATTTGGTTACAGAGTTGTCTTGTTACACATTAAATTTGAACAGTTCAATCAGGTATCTATTATATTTGCTAAACTTAGTCTGCTTTGAACATCTTAAAAATTTAATTATTTGTTACCAAAAAAGTCAATGTCATTAGATGAGCTGAAAATTCATGGAGATTTTTTTTAATATCAAAAGTGACCAATTTTGGAATATAATAAATATAGAGAACCAAAGTGAGAAATATTGACAAAATGATATTATGCACATTTCCTATAAAACAGTGCTTCAATCTTATTACCTCTGCTACATGACTAATGACTTCTACAAAAAATTGTGTAAATCAATTTAAAAAAAATTTTTTTTTTTCTTTGCTTTTATTCATTTAATTACTTTCCTACAAAAAAAAAAACTGTCAAAGGAGATTATCTGAAAGAGACCAATATGTATTAATATTTTCTATTGTTTCTTGTGGGAGGCAAATATTGTTCAGGTTATTCTTCTCAGTGAGTTGGTTTGGTGATGGTAGCAGAGACAAACAGGCAGAATGTTTCTGAAAATGGAAGTAAAAAAAAAAAAGCATGAAAGTGAGTTGTTTTTTTTTAATACTGAACAGTATTGTTTATTTTTCCCCCTGTACAAAACAAGCAAAAATCTAATGGTTAGCATGCAATTAAGGAGCTTGATGCTTTGTGGTAAAAAAGATACTAAGTAAGCTACAATTAAATAACCCAAAAGTAGAGAAATTAAATTAATCCCACTTAACAAAAAATCAAACAATTCATTTAGACATTCCAATCCACATTTTGATTGAAGACAGTTAATTTTACTTTATAAGTTATTGTGTATTTTAACTGGTTAACAAACACTATCCCTGCTTTTTATATGAATTAATAAAAAAAATAAACTCACTGGAAACAATTCTTGGCATGTTGCATATATTTCTGGAAAAAAAAATTTTTTTCAATAAAATAAACATCTAATACAAGGGTCACAAATTACTATCATCATACAAAAAAAAATCATTGATATTACATCAGGAATCTAAATCTAAATACATAAGTACATTATATAAATCTTTGCAATTTTAACAACACTTTTATGAAAGCCTTAATGCTGAATTATTAATATTGAACTGATGAATGGCATTTTTCTCAAAAATTAAAGGAAATTTTCATGAAAGTTCTATAATAAAGGTAAACATAGAATGTTTTATTCAACATATCAAAATGAAGATAGATATACCCTAAAATGTTATAGTCACAAGGTCATCTGACAGCATAAGAAAAACTCAAATGTGAAACTTTGCCCTCCAATTAGATGAATCAAGAGAGCATGTTTGCTATTTGAATTTAAAGAAATGCTTCTCTGCCATGATAAAGAATAACACATTTACAAAAATAAATTTTTGGGCATAGGTGTTTTTTTTTGTTTTTTTTTTTGTTAATTTGTGTGTGCTGAATTCAAATTTATAAATAGTTTTGCTCTATCACCTCTAGTTTTCTGGCTTTTAAATAGTCTCATTTTAGTATAAACAGAGACTATATGTGCATATTTCAAAAGTTGCAGCAGCTTATAACAGATAAAACAGGATAGATAAAGAACACTGATTGAATCAATATACTTGGATGACACAATTACACAATTCATAGTACCACAGTCAAAAGTGTGTTTTCTTAGAAGATCTGGTGTATTTTGCCTCCGGCATGTCACACAAGAGCATCCAGCAGAAGTCTCCCATCATGCCGGGGTTCCATTTGCCTTGATAGTTGCTCTCCATCTTCGTAATGTCTTGGTGGAATCTTTCTCTATGCTCATCACTCACTGCTCCAAGGTTTGGCGGGAATGGAGAAAATGAATCTGGAGTGACATTCGGCGCCCCATATCCTCATAAGACTTTAGCAACTTCTCAATACAGGCTTGGTAATCTGGTACGCATGTGTTACCAACGAAGCCACTACAGAGTGACTTGAGTGCTTCCCATGCTCTCAGTTCCTTTAAGTTAAAAAGCTCCTCAAAATCAGTATCCTTCAGTACTTCTCGGAGGTCCGATAAAGATGCCCTCTTTGAGCTTAGCAGCACTAAGACCTGGAAACACAGTAGACAAGTGTTGGAAGGCAGCACCATTTTTGTGCAACACGTTCACAAAATTCTTCATCAAACCAAGCTTGATGTGAAGAGAAGGAAGAAGCACCTTATTCATGTAGGCTGTGTTCGCCCGCTTGCATACCCATAAGAAGACCAATGATGTTATTTGTTCCGATTCCTGAAACTGGTGATCCTTACATCTTCCTGGACTAGGTTCCACTGTTTAAGCCGAGAAGCCAAGAGCTCTGACGGCTGTTTTGACAGATACAAATCACAAGCAAGATCATTCAGGTCTTCTTGCGTGATCCAGTGTGGCTCATTGCCACTTGTTCCTGAATATGTAGACTCAATATCTTCCAAAGATATTGACTTAGCAGAATCCTCCCTTGAAGGCATTTCTTTATCTGATGTGGAAAGAAGATCCTTATTTACTGGAGGTGTGGGTACAGGAAGATCATCTGAATGGGGAACGGGTCTCATAGCAGATTGAAGGTTGGGATATTTGATCTTTTTCCTAAAAGATGCATTGAAACCAGTTATATTAGTTAAACAAAAATAACAATCATCTGTGTGGTTTCGCGGCTCTCTCCAAACCATCGGGACTGCAAAGTTGAAAGCTGCTTTCTTGCCATTAAACCATGCAGTTAGTCCATTGTAGCAGGGTTTACAACAGATGTGTGGAGCCCAAGACTTGTCCTGATCACCAATTTTATAGTCAAAATAGTGAAAGTAGGCGGTTTTGAAGATGGAAGTGATGGTTCGACGCTGTGCAACTGTTGTGAAGTCCCTACACACGTAGCAGAAAGAATTGGCTTTGTTGAGGCATCTTCGACATTTTGACGTGCTTGAAGCCATTGGAGAATCTGAAAATATAACAAAGTAAAACTAAATGTGCATTTGAAAATGTAATACTAATATTTAGTAACCCAAAAGATGTTTAAGATTTAGGGACACCAACCTCCTGCGCCGCCTGCAAGACAACCTCTTCCAATGACTGCCAGAGTGTTGATTGAGACCTGCTGCCTTAACTGTCAAAATCCGTCTTGATATATAACTATATATTTAATGTAATGCCATCACTTACATTTAGTGCATAATAACTAAAAAATAAGCCATAAGTCTCACAATATTAGAATTAACCCTGAATTCATATACGCCTTTATGTACCGTGTATGCACACTATGCATATCTAAAAAACTAGAGGTGATGAGTAAAAACGGATTTCATATTTGAATTCAGCACCCTCAAATTAGGTAAAAATGGGTATCTTTGTGCTTGCCTCAATTTCTTTGTAAACCAGTGTAATTGATTCAGTTTCTGAGCATAGAAATTTTCACAGATGTTTGATAGTTGCTTTGTGACACAAAACTTATTTATACATGCTCGTCTCATTCACTAGAAACAATTGGCTCTCAAATTCTCTCAGTGAAGAATTGGATAATGTTTTGAATATCAATTTTTTTCAAGAGCTTTGAATTGAATTGACTTTTCAATGGATAACATGAAGAAGTGGGAGCTGAGTACAAATGTTTGGTCTTCTATTGTTCTACAAAGTGGCAAAATATTCAGTGTTTCTGAACTGCTAGTGACTGTTTCTTGAAATCATCAAACCATAAATTTATGCTATCAAAAAGCACCTCTGCTTTTGCAAAAGTCAATTAATTGTTGCAAGGCAAGCAGGAAACTAATTGATTATAAATATATGTACACACTTTCCAAGAAAAACTTTTCCCAGATGAATTTACTCAGATGTTATTTTATGGCGTCGTCCACCTTTATTGACTATAAGATTGGAGAGGGATGTTATATATATATATATAAGTACTTGCAACAACTGAACTTCAGTATCATGACAAGACTAAATACAAGTGAATTGTGTCACCAGTACTCGGTTCCCAATTCTTTGCAAGAGGACTTCATTCTTAAACCAGTGTTTGAATTGTGATAACACCCCTGCCAGCCAACCCCCGACTATCTCAAAGTTGTTAAACCAAACTACTCATGGCCAGGGATTCGTCTAGTGTTTTTTTTTTTTTTCCGACCAGGGGTATTACCATTTCATTACAACCAAGAAGGTGGAAGAAAAAGAGCAAACACAGACTTGGGTCAGCTCCAAGCACAAGAAAGGGAATTTGTGACACTGTGCACTAGACTATCGTGGGCGTGTATTTTGTGACACTATCGTGGGCGTGTATTTTGCGCGAAACTTCTACAAAGCCACTAACAATGCTGACATCTTTTTGCGTTGGTTAACCCAGCCTCTTTAGGTTGACAGGTCTTAACAGAAGTCAGAAAGGCGACTGCTGACTCTTCTCTGCCATGCTTCCATCTTCTGTTGACTCTCATTCTCTGTCTGGACAGCTAACTCAAACCAACTGGTCTCTTCATCCCTGCTCTATCAACTGGTTCTCTTTGTCTTCTCTTGGACCTTCCTTCCCTCCTCCACCACCGGTCTTGCAGGAGATCTCGTCCTCAGTCCTTTGTGTGGGTTTCGCACCAAAACAGACAAAGAGATCGTCTGTGTGGCGCCAACACAAATGGAAACGAATTGCTACACAGTGTCACGGAATGTTCAAAGCTATTTGACATTTCAAGTTCTTGCTTTGCAAAACTACACTGCTGTAGTTTTTCTAGGCAAAACAAAACGAAGAGATCTTTCTCTTTCTTCCTCCACATTGGTGGTGGATGTTGTCATTGTCTTCTACACATGCAGCAATTTCATTGATAGCTCATTGCCTCATGTTTTTATGCCTTTTCCCATGTTTCGATGTTTGCATAAAAAAAGTGTCAGGTTGCCCATATGTTTCAACATGATCTGCATACTTTTTGAAACCAAGCACCCTTGAACCAGGATGAGGCATCGGGTTGGTTTGGTTTGGTTTGTTGGGTTTTATGGCTTATCAACCTTTGTAGGTTATTTAACGCCAAATCCATTTTTATGTAAATAATCTGTTCTATTTAAAACAATTCAGTTTAGCATAAGTATCACAGTTTAATTGTCAAAAACATTTCTATTTCAAACTATTCAAGCAGTTATATGTAACAATTCAGTTAAGTGTAAAGACATTTTTAATGACGAAAAACAGTTCTATTTCAAATAATCCAGTTAAGCATAAGCACATAGTTTAAATGTAAGTATGGTTTAATTGTTAAAAACATTTCTATTTCAAGCTATTCAGTTTACTCAAACAATTCAGTTTAGCATAAGTATGCTGTTAGTTCTATTTAACCCATTCTGGGCAATACGCAGTTAAATGTCAAAGTTTTATTTCAGATAATTCAGTTCAGCATAAGTACACAGTTGAGATGTCAAAACAGTTCTATTTCAAGCAATTCAGTTCAGCACTAGTACGCAGTTCCAATGTCAAAACAATTCTATTTTAAACATTTCAGTTTAGCATAAATACGCAGTTTAAATGCAAAAATCAGTATAGTGAAAGAAGCATGGTTTCGTTCTATTTAACCCATAGATAGGACCCTTATCAGGTGCTACCATTCCAGGCCAGAGTAGACCTGGGAGCGATGGCAATGAAGGGGTACTCGACATTCCCCAAAGCTCCACCATTGCTGGAACCTCACCATCAGATTGTTTAGTGTCATATCCAGGATACTCGTTAGGGGGGGGGTCTTACTCTTCTGCAGAGAAGCAGTTAGTGTATTCTACAGCTCCAGCTGACTGGGCAATGAGGCATCGGGTTACCCAGGTGAACACATGCCTCTTGATCTTCAGATCACAACTCTGTCAGGCTGGCTTGGGGACAACATTTGTGTACAAGGATTGGCACCCTTTGTGCAGCAGGACGACATATGTGTACACTCTTATTTCGAGGGGGAAGGCTTCCACACTCATCTTGTGCTCCTTCTGTTCCGATCGTGCAACTCAGAACAGGGTGGTAGAAACATTACTCTGATTAACTTTCATCTGTTGATGGATTATCCACATTCGGCCTGGTGGTGTCTGAGTGTCGTCCAGTGGGGTAGATCCCAATGTAACTGGTATTTCACTCTGCTGGCTGATTGCCGCTGTCACATACCATGCAACTCCAGGTGAGGCTCTTCTGCCAAATGCTCCTCCCGAGCAGGACAACAGGAACATCATCCTCTGACGAATTTGCATCAGTTGATGGATCATCCACATCTGACCTAGTGGTGTCCTGAGTATTATTCAGCAAAGTAGGCCCAAATTGGTATTCTGCTCTCCTTTGACTGATCGTTACTGTTGCTTTCACTATCGGATGGCAGGATCGGACCCTGAAAAGGACATAGGTCTTTTATGTGGCACAGAACTTAATTGACTATGACTGAGTGATGACTGACCACACTAGTTACTTGCCAAGCATACCTTCAGCATATGGTCTGCGTCTTTCCTTGTAGTCAGGTGTTCATACAGTATGGATTCCCTTTTCCTGAATTCAGTACCTGTAACTGGTGTTTGCAGGTGGGATTGCCAAGGATGCACTGTTTTTGGTTGATATTATACCAATATGTTGCCTCTGAAATGGTGCACTGCTTCCTGGTTGCAATTTTCTTAATACTGCAATGGCTTCTCTCTGTGATGCCATCGCCTGATGGTACATATGCACATCACAACTGCAGCTAGATCTCCCATTCCTGCAAGAACTGTTTGACTGTTGGCTACAGTAGGTGGGGTCATATCTCCTCTGGTACACCTCATTCAAAAAAGATTGACAATACCTGGTGAGTGACGCTGGATGAATCCTGCCGTGCAATAAGCCTCCAAACAGCAAAATGTGTAGGCCCACAGTCGATAAGGATGAGGAAGTGGTTGCCACCATAGTGGGTGATATCCATTCCTACCCTCGCCACACATGACCTTTTTTCCATTGCACCGGTGCTGACATTTTTCCCATTGCACCGGTGCCAGGTCAATCAATTGGCATGCCTCATACCTTTTCACTACCATCCTAATATCCATTTTGTCAACGGCAGGGTCAACCATTCTAGAGTAGAGAATGGGATTGTTCTGAGGGGACTAGAACACCGCTGTTCAGATAAAAAAATTCACAACATGGCAAATAGTGGTTCCTTCATCTCAACAAAGGGAGCCATGTGATTTTATTTCGGTGAAAATTGCCAGAGTAGATGAGATACAGCGGCCTAACATCCATTTTGTCAACGGCAGGGTCAACCATTCTAGAGTAGAGTATCCGTTTGATTCCAGGAGCTCACACTGTCGATGAATGCTCATGATCTACTCTGATTCAAGGCTGTGCATGATGACAGCACATGGTTGTTGCATAGGCTCGGATTCTTTCTGAACTCTGGTTAGCCAACATTGTGGAACCCGAGTCAGTGCATCTGCTCTATTCATGGCTGATCTGATCAGTGCTACATCTACAATCAAGTTGTATTCCTTGATGGTTTCAGCGTGGCAAGCTGCCTCCATATAAATATTTCACTTGATGCCTTGGTGGTCAGTTGAGCCTTTCCAGTCAGTGTATCAGTTATCAACTGATGAGTACACACTGAGTCTGTGACACTGAAGCACCAGATTAACTTTCTTTAAAGTGGCATCAAGTTAATCCAGATTTATGTATCTTGCATCATTTTCTGGCTAAAGCCAACAAACATCATCTACAATAGCACTGTTAGCCTTAAGAGCAACTTTCATGGCAAGTGTGCTGGCATCCACCCAAATTGGTACGTCAATGGGAATGAATATTTCCGTCGACGTACCACTCTCCCCATATTGGATCATCCTGAGTCACTTGTCATGGTTTCAGTCAGCGTGCTTCTCAGAGTAGCATCACACACTTCTTTGTCCCATCCTGACGACACAGGTTGCATGTCGTTTTATGGCCACCACTGCCCTCTTTGAGCCAACAACACATGGGAAAGTGGTCCACCAGTTTTCCTCCACACAAAAAAGGTGTTCTGATGACAGGTGGAATGTCACCACCCTCCTCTAACAAAGTCTCTCTCCACTGCAATCCTAGCACTTTGGATCCTTGCATGTCAACCTGAAATGCTCAAAATGGGAAAACACAATACTTTCATTGACGAAGACGTCATCAATGTAGGATAATGTTGCCTTTTGGACGTTCTCATCCTGCACTCTGATCGCCGTCATCATGTTCGGAGTCACGTTGAGACCAAATCCCAGTCAGGTAAGGCAGTATCTGGTCCCCTTGATTTCCATGTTCTGAAATGACCACAATGACCTTTCAATGTGTATTTGTAAGTAGGCCTGTGACATCTGACCCCTGCCACTCCATCAATTTGTGTGCACAAAGTATGCATCATCTGTATACGCGTCAACATGCTCATTGAGATCATGATAATCCATGACAGGATGAACCTTTTGTTTGTTCTGCAGGATGGCCATCAACGGGATCAGCCCACTCAAGGGTCCAAGTTTGTCCTCCGGTACAGAAACACCCTGCTGTTCTGAATCCAAGCTTGCAACTCCTACTCATATCTTAGAGCCGCTTAGAAGTAGGAAAGCTTGTTTTTCAATACTGGCAGCTGGTTGCTGGACCATTTCCATGATGCGGTCCATATACACTGCGATGGTTGTGCAGTTGCTGCTTGTTCCACAATCATGGGGCCCTTCTTCAGTATGGCCCATGCTTGTGCTATCACTTCCGAGATGTCCATGTTGTCCACCTGGGATGAGGCTCAGAGTAATTCCTCAACACTTTCAGGTATCCCTGCAATAAATGCACACATCAGGCCTTTTTCTGACATTCCTCCAAACAGGACTGCGAGTCTCCGTAGTTTGGCCAGATAAATGTCAACAGTTTCAGACATAACTTGTGTACCATGAACTCCTAAGTGGAGACAGAGTCTAAAGCAAATGCCATATGTACAAGGCATTTTTAATACAAGCAAAGTCCCTTCTCTTATCTTCACTTAACTGCAGGTACACAGCATACGCAGCGGCCCCAGAAAAGTGCACTGGAACTAAACATTCTATGCACTGTGCACTAGTGAGTTGACAAAATAATTCTGCCTTCCGGCATGGATAGGTCAGAATCGTTGCCATCAAAAAGTTGTATTAGCTAAGGGTCGAAGTTTAATGACATCACCGAAATAGCTTGTAAGGAAACAAAATAAAGAGTGTGTCAACAGCAGTGTCATTTTTCTAGGAGAAACTAAAGGAAGAGATCTCTTTCTCTCTTCCTCCTCCTGGTCATCTTCGTCTTCTACACATGCAGCAATTTTGTTGACAGCTAAAATCTCACTGCTTGCAATTGTGTCATATTTTATCTTCTAATTGACTATTACCTTTAACTACATAATTAATAGGAGTTAATTTTTATATTTATAGTTTTCTATACACACATACCTTCACATAAGACTAGCATTGAAAATTAAGAGTGTAAACACAGACTTCTATAGACTACCAAATGACAGACATTTAGCTTATGTAATTAAGCTAAAAACACAATTCCGGAGTTAATTGAAGAAAATTTACATACTGGATGTTTGATGAGATGTGTTGACACAGTGGTGCACATTAAGTTAAAATAGAAGGAGCAGAGACTTTTTCTCATTTTTTTGCCTTGATGAAAAGAAAAACAAATACGTGTATAGAAAAAGGTTTTTCCTTTCATCTGTTTGACAAGTGCAACCTTTCCCCATGCATATCAGTTTGCCTTTTGAACATCTACCTAGCAGACCATCATATTTCCTCAAAACTTTATTTCTTGTATCACATGTGAATCGGCTTTTCTATTTACTTAGCCACTATACTATATATTTTGAAATGTTTCCCTTTTTACCGTTTCTTAATAACATTCTATTTAGCATGTTGCATGTATATCATGTGAAAAGTAGCAATAAACTTTTCCTAATTATGAATATAAATATATTCTATTATGAAAAAAGATTAAAATAAAACATGAAAACCAATTTTGTGAAGCATTAATATATATTTATAATATGTGAACTTCATTGAATTAATGATTTGGAACAATTTTTCAATTTAAAGAAAAGAATGGCAAAATTTACATTTGTCTATGAGGTTGTCATGGCAATTTAATTAGTTTCCAGCATACATTGTGAAACTTGAAAAAGTGGAAAACAATAAATATTCAAAATTATGAATTAAAGAATTTGAAAAATATCATTTCTTTTGTACATATTCTTATTTTTTAAGTAGAGGAATTAATATTGTGAAGTGAATTACCATGACCAGAAAATCCGCAGAACACCTACGCATGACATACAGAAACACTGGACAGCTGTTTCGACCGTATTAGGTCTCATCAGCAGTGTATACCGTAATCTCCACCACTGGCGATCAAACCAGCAACCACAGTGGTTGCTGGTTGAAACAGCTGTCCAGTGTTCCCGTATGTCGTGCGTAGGTATTTGATGGATTTTCTGGCCATGGTAATTCAATTCACAATATTAACTCCTCTACTTAAAAAAAATAAAAATATGTACATCTATTCCCTTGCCCTTGAGGTCATAATAATTACGTGGATGCATATTTCTAAGCTTCTTGGAAAGATGTGGCCCTGGGAGGTGACTGTGTCCTCTGGAAAGGATGTAACTTGCAAGACACAATGACAATTACCATGACTAGTTGATTTGGCGTCACTTGCGTGCGATATGAACTGGTGGCTCAGTTGTAGAGTTTCAGCACTGCAATTTGTGGTTGCTGGTTCGATCTCCAGTGGTGGAGATTACGGTATACACTGCTGATGAGACCTAATAAGGTCAAAACAGCTGTCCAGTGTTCCCATATGTCGTGCATAGGTCTTCAGCGGATTTTCTGGTCATGGTAATTCAATTCACATCATTTCTTTTGTTTGTAAAGTGAAATATGGATAAATCATAAGTACATAAGGCATGAAAATTAGTGAATGTTGGAAATAAGGTTTTTTTTTTTGCTTTTTTTCATATTCTTGCCAGAAAAGGAGACATGATAAAATCTGGGTGGGATCACACACCAATTTGGAAGAAACCACAATCCTAATTTAAAAAGATGCTTACTCTTTTTTTTTAAACAAAAAATACTGAAATCCCACTGATTTTATGTATCAAACATCCAAACAGCTAAAAATAAATTTTATCATTAAAAACAACTTACCAACAGGTTGTAACTCTTCACATAAGGTGTCAAAAAAGTTGTTCGTGTTTGTTAATAAATTAGTCATTTTGGTAGGAGCCAAAGATGTTTTAACTTGACAGACTAAAGTAGAAATCTGTTTATGAGTATTGACAGTAGAGACTTTGTTAGCAGGAGGATCTTTTTGAGAAACTGACTTGTTCAATTCTAAAGGATTTGATTTAGAGATATCAATGGTAGGTGATTTTGTGACTGACTGGTTTTTATTCAGCTTTGGATGATGCTGATTCAAAAGACTATCTTGTGAGTCACTTGATCCCGGCTCACAAGTTGATTCACTGGTTTGTGTTAATTTGAGCCTTTTTGATGTCCAAGTCACCTTTTTTTGATCCTCATTAGCACAAGTGGTTAATTCAAACTGTTTTTCACTTTCTATAGAAGATAAATCTAAATGGTTCCATTGAGTCCATCCATGTTTTTCAGAATTTGAGTCTAAAATAGAATCAAGCAGGCTATAGTGGACAGCATCATCAGAGTTTGACATGCTAATATTATGATTAGAAGCCACTTTTCCACTCAGAGGTATTTCAAATGATGTTTCTGTAGAATCTTTATTTAATTGAGAATCATTGCTTGCACCACTCACAGAAATTGCCTCATTGGTACCAAGGCATTGAATAAACTTTGAAGAACTCTTCAAGTTTGAGGTATCATATTTTAAGCTTTTGTCAATTTCTTTCACCAGTGAACAGCATTTGTCATCTTCATTTGAAATTCGGGATAAATTTTGGAGACGACTTTCCTCTACTTCAGCTTCACTATTTAGCTGTGGAACCAAGATCTCTTCTTGATGTTTACATCTTTCAGTGGTTACAGGTGGGACATCATTTGACTTTTGGGGGATCTGTATCAAAGTGAATGGAAGTCATTTTACATAACACAAAATGCAAAAGATTATACATAAAAATCAACATATATATATATATAAAATTCATATAAAAGAATAAAATGCGTTATGTTATGGACCCTTTTGATGATGTAGAAATAAAATTCAATAATTATTCAATAGTGAGTAAAATAAAATATTTTTCTTTTTTTAAGTGTATACAAAGCATCGTTTCAATGGAATTCTTTTATTACTATATAATATTGTTATAACTAAAATGTTCTCAAGTTTTCCAAATGATCTTATGATAATAGTAATTGAAGAAAAGCAGGTTTAATATGCAAAATTTTCAAGTTCTCAGCCTAAGAAAGAATAAAACTTAAAGTTCTATGAAATCATTTTTGGAAGAATGAAAGAAATTTGACAAACAATTTGCTAAAATGTATTGAACAGTAGAATGAATATGTGGAATGAAATGTACATTTTTTAAATTCTTTTCACATAGATTTTCTATAAACTGATAAGAAATTTTGCAAGACAAAATCTTAATCTTAGCCATAATTCTAGTCTCACAGCTGATTAAAAACATTCTAATGAAGACAAAATAGTACACAATTACTCAACAACAAAAAAAAATGAAAGTAATTTCTGTCCTGAGAAATTATGAAATAATTTTTATTTTCATCACAAATTATTTTCAAACATAATTACAAAAATAAATTATCCATGCAATCTCAAAAAATTCATTTTTCACACAATTATGAAAACATTTACAATGGAGTAGCATAAGGTATCATGAACAAACCAATACCTTTAATGATAATTTCTTTTAGTTTTCTATCTCTTCCTCTGATTGCCATATATGCAAAATTACGAGCCAAGAAAGTTTCTTTATAGATGAAATCCAACCAAATTTTTATGAAAAGTAACAAAAACCATGAAAGTCATAATTTAGATATTGTTTCAAGTCGTATAACATTTAATGAGTGAGGCAAACAAACTAGTGATGTATATATGAATCCAAATTTGATTTACTCTATCTTTTGATCCCTCAACCACATTCAGCTCTTTCTCACTTTAATTAAAATATACATTTGGTACCTCATGTTAGGATAAAAGCTTCAATATGAAAAAACAAGTTTGGGGTTCAAGTTGCAATGATCGAGTTGGATTAAGATTCAAATAAACCATCAAATTTTTTAAATATTGTTCTATTTCAATAAAAATAACTGTCTTTAAAGACTAAAATTTATTTGCTTACAAAAATTAAACCTTAAAGCTGCACTTAAAATTTATTATTATAAATTCATAACCCAGTTAATTTTCTTTTTATCAAAAGAAATAAAGAGAAATTCATTATAATGTGTTTTTTTTAAATTATAAAACCATAGATAACACGAATTATATATCTATATATTACATATTTATTAGTATGAGAGAGGGAGAGTCCCCACCCCACCCCCGGTGGATTTATTAAGGGATTGGAATGAATTTACTAATTAAATGGATAAAAGGGTAACTCTAGAAATAAGCTTGTTTTGTTTTTTTTTAATACAGAGAATAAGAAAAGGAATTTCCAATTTTATTTTCATTTCCTTTTGGAATAACGTTTCTGGGGTTGAGTTTGTTAGTTAAGTAAGGTGATGGTTTGGGGTAGTAGATGGATGGGTTTGTTGATAAAATCCTATGATAAATGGTGAATGGGATTTTGAGTGGTCTGAAGAAGAAATCCAAACCCAAGGTCTGAGACAAGTAGGTTTTGCCTGGCTCAAATGGTCTCTGACTGGGGAAAGCTTAGCAGGGAATCCGAATTCATTTTTAGTACCACTTGAAAAGCAGTCACCTGCAGAGTTTCAAAGATTATATGAAAATGCATGGGGGTCCAAGCAATTTACATATTAAAATTCATAGGCAGGGCCAAAAGTTGTCGATACTCTGTCCTACTCCATAAAACCAGCCAGCAGAGAGATCGAGAGTCAGTTCGAAGCTGTGGTTAGAGAAAGACAGACATTTTTTGGGAGAGTCAGATCAAAGCAGCGGTTAGAGAGAGACTGACATTTTTCGGCAGAAAAGAACCGCAGAGTCCAGAGGGAAGACAGACATTTTGAGCGGTTAGACAGAAACACCGAACGCTGTGAAAATAACTTGTTAAATCTTGCTGGTCCGATCGGAACCAAGAGATGGAAATAGAATCTTTGCGAATCCAGATAATTTTGTCAACAAAGCTGAGAAAACAAACCTTTAAGTTAATGTACCTGTAACAAAGATCTGTAGCTGTCTCCTTTAGAACGCCTAGATAGATCAGATTCATTTTGCCTTTTTCCTTTCTGTCACTTTCATCTCAATGAGTGAATCTCGTGTTTTGTACGCTATGCATGTATGTAATTTCTTTTGTGGTGAGATAAAGACAATAGCCTCAAAAATGTTTTATTATATGAGAATCGAAAGTGTTGCTTGTCTCTTTTTGTGTTCTTGTGGTTGTAATAAGAACTATTTTCTTCATAAATAGCAATTCCTTTTGGCGTGGAGCCCAGCCTAATTAACTCCCATAATTGGATTGTTCTGAGGGGACTAAAACACCACTGTTCGGATCAAAAAATTCACAACATGGCAAATAGTGGTGGTTCCTTCATCTCAACAAAGGGAGCCATGTGATTTTATTTCGGTGAAAATTGCCAGAGTAGATGAGATACAGCGGCCGGCGGCTGAGTTCTATGTCAGATTAGTGAAGTTTTAAAAAAGTTAAAAATAAAACAGAACAAATATGAATTATAGATTAATGCAAATTGCATTAAATGTAATAAATTTATATAATGACTGCTGTGTAAACAACAGTGTTGCTTCTACAAAGCTTTCATCAGATGATTACCACTAATCCAGAGCACCCTTGCAGTATCTCAGGATACCACCAAGCTTTGTTGGTTTGTTGTCACTCTGTGGGAAGACCATATCCATGCTGACAGAGTTAGGGCCTTATTCTGGATCTTTTTTTTTTAAATTCTTCTTGTCTGTTGATAAAAGTCAACAATTAATCAGGTATGTAGAAGTTTGGTTGGTAATGAAACCTTAGCCTCTGACCTCAATAGGAAATATATGTTATCCAGCCATTTCTGACACATTGTTCCTGTAGATCTTCTTACACTGATGCACCCAATCAATATTTTTCTCATAAAAGACTCAGTTCAAAACAAAAACTTTCCTGAAATTAACAGCTCAAATGACGCTATCTGGATGTTGGGCAGTTAATGTTATTTCAGATGAAAATAAAGTTCCAAATCTCTTACAATGTACCAGTCCGTGCAACCATGAAACAATGATGGTCTTTACTTCAAGCTGCTTTCTCTTTCATATTAGGTACATTGGGTTGACAAACAAAGGGATTATGTACTGTAGTAGTTCTCCTGACACTGGTTCCCTTTGATTTATTTATCTTGGATAGAGATTTACACCTTTATCAATGTAGGTATCCAGTTTTAGTGCAATGGATTTGTATTCACTTAATGCATTGTATAATTCTGGCTGGTCCAAATTCATTACCAGATTTAAGTGGGTTGATGATCTTATGATACCCTGTTTTTTAGTCAGGGGGGGGGTCTTTATTTCATGAGGTAGTAATTGATTTCTAATGCTGTAGAACTGTTAGAATGTATCATATAATTTTCTATGATATTCACAATCTGATTGGGGCTGACAACCTCATCACAACATATGGTGGTCTTTCCCTACTGTCACTAGTCTTTCCAAGGGTTATTTTGGAAAATTTTCTTTGTAATAAATTTATAGAATTTAAACACATAACAAACATGAATTATAAATTAATTTACACTGCTTTAGATGTATATATCTTGATTGTATTTTATTTTAAATTACATCTAGTAAGTGACTTTTTATCTTTAAAATCATAGCTAAGCTGAAAGTTCCAGATTGGAATTATTTTCATCCAAAATATCCAATTCAAGTACATTTGGACTTTCTCTTTTCAACTTAATGTTAAAATAAATTTTTCAATTTAAGTAATTCTTCACACCAAACCAGAAACCTATACAAAAAACATTTATGTTTCCATTAGTTGAATTCTATTAAATATAAAAAGAATTAAAGAGATTGAACTGTTATTAATTTATAAAAGTAAGAAAAAAAGAAAAAAAAAGCCATATCCTACCTTGGAAGATTTGCATTGAGCTTTTAATGTTGATGTACCAGCCAAAACAGAAACAGTGTTTTCAATGCTAGATTTTTCTGGAGGATTTTCTGACACCTGGTACCCATCTTTCCATTCTGATGAAAAAAAATTTGAAAAGAATTTAAATGTTTATTAATTGAAAAAAAAAAGAAGTTTTCTCAGAGTTTCAACAAAAGTATAAAATTTCAGGCTATTGACAAATAATTAAAAATCAATTATTAACCTTTTCCCAGTCTTATCTTAATGCAATAACTCAATATATATTTTTCTTCTAAATTACATTTGATCCAATAGTTTTGAGAAGGGTCATTAACATTCAAAGAATTATTCAGACAATGAATCTCCTTGTTTTTGTTGTTCACACATTTCTCCAACCTTCTTCAGGTATAATATGAATATCCATTAGGATTTGTTCTTTTGCTAGCACAAAGCAATTTTATTTTGCATGAAATTATTCTCCATTTTTTTCACAGAATTTTATTTCTTATTTCTTGTTTTTTGAAAGAGATACAAAATGGATTTGTGTGAAAACATCTGAGAACAATACCATGCAAGAAAAACCTTTTTAATACTGTTTTTGTTCTGTATTATTTTTTTCAAGAGATAAAAAAGAGTCTCTTTCCTTCAAGAAGTTTGGAGAATGTATCAGTCAAAATGTGGTGGGAACAATTAAAACAAGAAAATTAAATGTTCAAAGAATTCTTTGAATACATCTAATCCTATAAAAAATTTTATCAGATAAAATCAGATGAAAAAAACTGAGTTGACGAATTTATTTTTTCCTTTTTCTATTCATCTTAATAATGATTTTCTTTTGGTGAGTATGTTATCATTACACATTACAATAAGATCTCTGTTAGTGCAATACTGTTAATATGTTCTATCTTAAAGAATAAAATAATTTCTAATTCAATTTCCAAATAAATAGTTAGGTTTACATTTGCACTTACTCCAATAATAACTGACTGTTTGAAAGTCAGAACAAGGGTGATAAATCCAAATATGAATATTTTTCAATTTCAGCTGCCATCGATTCTAAAACTATTGTGACATGGTATGCTATAGAGAAAGAGTGAAGGGAGGTCAATACCTTTACCCCTCTTTATTTGAATCAACAGGCATTAAGAAAGATCAGATAACAGGGACCAACTTAAAGTGGTAGGGGAGAGAAAGGGTAAGCTATCTGTACCCTTTGTACTTTAGTCTGTTGAAACAAAAGAAGTCAAGGTCAATCGGGTGGCATGATTCTGCGAGGTGGTGAAAGAGAGGAAGTCGAATGGTTGGTCGACAGAAACTTCACACCAAAAAGGCCAGCACGCGTTAGAGAAATTTGAAGGAGAATCTTTAGATGGAACAAATCCAGCGTTGGAACAAGATACTGAATGCAGCCAGCTTCGGGAAAAGATAGCTCATCCATAAAAAGAGAGAAGATCTGAAAATTGAAAACCCATCAAAGATAAGTACAGTCAAACCGTTTTCCTTTTCCAAATCTTAAATATTGGAAAGTGTACGTATTCAAAAAAACTGTAAATAGTTAAGATTATTGAATGAACATTGCTATACGGCTTAAACACTTTTACTCAAGTCAGAGAAAAAGAGAAAAAAAAAAGAAAGAAGAAAAAGGACTGCTGAGAGACATTTTTGTTTGACATTTTCCTGTTGGCTTAATATTGCCAGTATTTTTAAAAAGAAAAGGGAAAAGAAAAAAAGAACTGTTTCTTAAATCTCAGTATTATTTGTTTGATTGTTGCACATTAAAATTTTGTTATATTCTAAATGCACCCTTGAGTTGAAATGTTTTGATCATGTTCTTTCCTCTGTTGATTTGACTTCTTTTGACATGTATCTTGTCTCAGCCTCATACCGCTTTCATTAATTCTCGCTAAACGTCTCCTTAAACATTACAAGAGGATTTGGAAATGTGTCTACAGTGAATATTATCTAATCTAGAAGTTCGTTCTTCCGTGACATGAGGGGTAGGGGGACAAAGGACTTGGTGGTATATGTGAAAGTGAATTGGCAACCCCTTACCGATGTCTGAGACCAGTCGAACCTTGAATCAGCATCCACATTATTTGTTTGTTTCTCCCACACTGAAATAGAAGTCTTGACCAGGATTTATTTTGTGGAGTGTCAAGTGCCAGGCTGCTCTCGGCGATATACATTCTACGTAACAGCCTTCTACTGAAGACAATGACTGAGAAGTCGATCTCTTGAGGCCAGAGTAGAATTCAAAGTCACACTATCTTTAAAAAGTTTTAGTTTACAACCTAATCAGTTAAAAACTTAAGTGATGTGATTAAACAATTAAAATAAAAAAAGAAAATTATATAAAGATTGAAAGAGGAAAAAAAATCAAAAGATTACAGTTTCATAAAATGATGATACCTTTAATTTAACAGTATCATTTTCTTTTTTCATGATCTCTTTTAGCTTTGAAATAAAGTAATAAAATTTTTGAATAATGGATAGTTGAGTTTAAAAAGTAAATAAGCAAAATACTCAATTCAGAATTATATTCTGAATTGAGTAGAATTCAAAATAATTGTTTTCTTAGGATTTTTTTTCCACTGATATTACAATTCAGTTATTTTCTTAATATTCATAACAAATCCAATCAATAAGAAATGATTAAACATAGTTTATTGGCCATCATTAGCAACCTTTAAGCAAGTTACAATAAAGCTAATTTTTTTTTGTTTAACTTGTATTTCAAAATCATCTTTATGCATAAGTGTTATGGGACCATTACCTACCCATTGATGGACTCTTCCAAATCCTATATTAATCGAGAGACAAGTACTCTCGTTGGGATGAATTGTCAGCCGGTTATAGAGACTGGATATTTGACTGACTAATAAGCCTAGCTTACACCACCACTTTTCTCTGTATCTTGTTACTTCAATATATCCTTAAACTTATACTGTGTTCCAAGTTATCTTTTCGTGGTCCCAAATAGGGTCCACATCAACTGGCGATGAGGATTTGAGACTATGTACTCGTAAAAAAGCAAAAAAACACCAGTTGACTTACACTTCAACTGGCAAACGAGGATTTCAAGACTACGTACTCACAAAAAAATCCCAGTTGATTCACACATCAACTGACAAACAAGGATTCAAGTTTACGTACTCATGCAAAATTCCAGTGGATTTATACATCAACTGTCGAATTAGACAAACAAGGTTTTCAAATCTAGTCAAACCTAGTTGATCAACGGGTGACAAGGAATCTCGTGCATAAAAGTTACCCCTCCTCGAAATTACTGAACAACATTCTCGGAAATTAAAACCAGTTTCTGCTGAACAGAATAAACAAGTTCTACCAATATTAAAACCAGTCAACACTTATGAACTACTCTCTCCACACTTCAAAGTCTGCTGACAAATTTCATAGTACCCCAATTAAAGAAACAAAAACCTGCTCTAGTCGAAATAATGTCAAACAAAATTTGACACCACACCAGGAAATAATTTTTTTAATAAAATCAAGTGTGGAAAAATTACTAAATGGTCGCATGAATATTGTAGAACGATGGTATTTTAAAGAGAAAAAAAAAAGGGAAAAATCTTAACTAGATTTTTTTTATTTTTGTTGTCCTTCCCCTTTTGGTTACGTGTTGAAAAAAAAACAACAAAAAAACGTAATTACTGTTGTTTTTTCTGCTCTCTCTTATTCCACATAAAAATTTGTTGTCAGTTTTTTTTCTGTTTTGGATATTACAAAAATTTCTGTAATCCAATAATGGAGGACTTCCAGAAAATAATTGTACAAATGTTAAAAGTTCAGATGGACCATCAACAGAAGAGTGATGAAAGACAACAGAGAATGGAAGAACAGCAGGTACAGCAACAAAAAGAACTATAACAACAAAGAAATGAGGAAAGACTCCTACAAGCATTAATGAAAAGTGAGGAATGACAGAACCAAATGGAAGAGTTACTATTAAAATCGTTAAACTGCACTAAAGCTCCTGAAAATGATATTACTATGTACAGTACCATAGAAACTTTTGAGTATGTACCAGAAAACAATAAAGCCTTTGATGCATTCTACAGACGATATGAAGACGTATTTAACGTGGACTGCAAAGAATGGTCAAACGAAAAAAGGTATGTTTATTACTCAGGAAATTGGGTACAACTGAACACAGTAGGTTCGTTGATTTTATCCACCCCAAAAAAAAAAAATGGATCTGGAGTTCTCAGAGACAGTTAAATTATTATCTGAACTATTTGGGCCAAACACATCACTTTTTCATAAGAGATGGAAATGCCTTAATATATTTAAGGATGACCAACAAGATTATTTGACATTTGCGGTGACTGTAAATAAACACTGCAATGATTTCAAGTTAGCAGATTTAACCGCAGACGACTTCAAATGTTTTATTTTCATGCAGGGTCTGGTCTCATCAGAAGACACTGAAATTAGACACTGTGTGTTAACTGAATTAGAGAATGTACAAGGTTTGACCCTTAAAAAATTGGCTGAAGATTGCCAGAGGGTAGTATCCGTTAAAAGTGACTCTAAAACTATTGAGGAATTGGGAGTTGCTCATATCTAAAAAAAATCAAGAGCAAACCGACATGCTATTCCCCACAGAAAGAGAAAAGTAAAATTGCGCAACCAAATATTTACAACAAACAAAGTACGAATAGATGAAAAAATCCACCACGAGGACCATGTTATATCTGTGGTGACCTACACTGGATGAGGTTTTGTCCAGCGAAAAAGAAGTTAACCTGTAAAAACTGTGGTAAAGTTGGACACAAAGTAACATGTTGGTATGCCAAAAAATTGAGAAAACCCAGAAATAAAATAAGACAAACCGTCAGGCAATAACAAAGCTGGGAATTTACGCAAATACATAACGGTTAAAATTTTTAACAAGACCATAAAATTCCAGCTTGACTCAGGTTCCGACCTCTCAATAATAAATTTGCATACGTGGCGACGTCTAAACAAGCCAGCTTTACTAAGAACAAAAAAGACAGCACATTCAGTAACGTGATAGTATAAACATTTTGGGTGAAGTAATTCTCACTGTAACCTTGAATGGAATTACGAAGAAACTCATAGCATATGTGCTAAAAAACACAGACAATCTATTTGGTACAGATTGGATTGAAAAATTCAACCTTTGGCACTGCCCTATGAGCACGTTCTGCCGTAATTTAAAAAGTCCAATTACTAACACAGAAAAATTAAAACAGGAATGCAAACAAAAATTCCCTGAGGTGTTTTCAGGCAGCCTTGGGAAATGTACAAAAATGAAAGCACAATTCCAGGTAAAGGACCATGCCCAGCCCATATTTAAAAAAAAGCGAAACGTCCCTTTCGCGGCTCTAGAGCAAATAGATGAAGAACTGGACAGGTTGGAAAAAGCAGGTATCCTGTCTAAGACAGATTTCAGCAAGTGGGCTGTGCCAACAGTCTATGTGAGGAAAAAATCTAATCAACTTAGGGTTTGCGCCGATTTTTCAACAGGGTTGAACCAAGCACTAAAAGACCACCTATACCCTCTCCCTAGCCCTGAGGAGAAATTTAATAAACTCAATGGTGGCAAAATCTTTTCAAAAATAGATTTATCGGACGCATATTATCAAATCGAGGTAGAAGAAAATAGTTGTAAGCTCCTGTGTATAAACACGCACAGAGGTCTTTACAAGTTTAATAGATTAGCTTTTGGTGTCGAGGTTGTGCCTGCCATCTTTCAACAGGTCATGGATGCCATGCTGGGCAACCTTGATTTCGCAACTGCTTATCTTGACGATATATTAATCACCAGCAAATCTGTGACAGAGCATAGGAAGCATATTACGTGCATATTTGACAAACTCCAAGAATACGGCTTCAAAGTTAAGGAAGCGAAATGTAATTTCTTTCTAACACAAATAAAATACTTGGGGCATATAATTAATAAAGACATTCGACGGATGGATCCTGACAGGGCTACCACGATCAAAGACATGCTGGCCCCAGACAACATCCAAGCTCTGCAAAGCTTCCTTGGCTTGGCAAACTTCTACCAAGTATTTATTAAAAATATGCATAATTTAAGGGCTCCTCTCAATGAACTTCTTAAGAAAGACAAAACCTGGAGTTAGACACCAAGCTGCATTAAAAATATAAGAGACACTTATATTTGATCTCTCTCTCACTCATTATGATATAATAGTAGCAAGCGATGCCAGCTCTAATGGCATCGGAGCCTGAATTTTACACAAGCTACCAGACGGAACAAGGAAAGCTATTGCGCATGCATCTCGATCATTACTACCTGCGGAAAAGCAATACTCGTAGATAGAGAAGGAAGAATTGGGCATAAGTTTTGCTGTGACTAAGTTCCACAGATACCTTCTGTGAGGGTCGAAACACCATAACTAATAATGTGTCTTACAGAAGATCTAATCCCAAGACGAATATGGTGGGGGGTGGGGGTAACACATCGATGACAGACATAGTAGTGGAAAAATGAATAGAGTACTCACAGTTGACTTGACTAGAACATTTATTTATAAGGACAAACACATTTTGATGGTATGCAATACATTTATCAATATGGGTTGAGCTGTGCATCACAGCTCTCTTGGGAAAAGGTAAATTAATTCCACATTTGTTTTCCCGGATTTGAAGTTATCCTTCATTTGCACTGCCACCTGTGATCTTGTCCCGTTCTCGCATCTTCACACAAGAACTGAAAACAGTAGGGGTCAAAAGGGAGGAGGTAACTCCGCCTGAAACAGAAAAGGGTTTAGCTCCCTTTGACCGTTAGATCATCTTAACATCTCCCCTTTAAATTTTGTCACTTGTACGACTTCAGTTGGGGATCCACCTGTAAGTGTTGTGTAAGACAGCGGTTGCGAACTGACTTTTGGATGTTCAGTTCCTGTGTTTCAACTTCTGTATTCTGGGAAGTTTCTAGGGTTTGCTGCAGCAAGTCAAAGGTGTCCAGCAAGATGTTCAACGGAATGGTAGGGTCTTGTATTTCTACTGGAAGATGTGATGGTCTCAGTTGGTTAGAATGTCAAACCCAAATGGAATTTTGGACATTTACATTGTAAGTGACATTTCCAATTCGTTGTAAAATATGTCCTTGAGTCCATGTTTCTGTGTTGTTCCAGTAGTCTCTTGCCAAGACTTGTTGTCCAGGTAAGAATTTCCTTTGAACAGAACCATGGTGGCAATTGTACTGCCTTTCCATTTTTGTGTTTCTCCTGATGGAGTGATGTTGTTTTGGACGTAAGACGTCAATGTGTAATCGGATTTTCCGATTCATCAAGGATTCGGCAGGTGAGCTACCATTTGGTGTGTTAGGGTTTGGTGTTGCCCTATAGCTTGTCAAAAAGATTTCCAGTATTTCTGACATTGTCCCTTCTCCTCTGAGTTTTAAAAGGGCTCTTTTAAAAGTATCCACAAAACGTTCAACCTGACCATTTGACTGTGGATGGAATAGTGGTGTACGAATGTGGTTGATACCATTTTGTTTGCAGAAAGTGGAAAATTTGACTGAATTAAATGCAGTGCCGTTGTCAGAGACCAAGGTCTCCGGGAGGCCAAATCTGCTAAAAATTTACTGAAGTTTGGAAATTGTTTCTTCAGAAGTGATGTGTGACATTGGAAAAATCTCAGGCCATTTGCTGTAGGCATCTACAACAACGAGAAAGGGTCCATTTGTGGGTCCTGCAAAATCTATGTGGAGGCATGACCAGGGGGAATCTAGAATAGGCCATGAAGAAAGTGTAGATTTGCGAGGTGATTTAGCTGCTAGCTGGCATTTAGCGCAAGTGCGTGTGAGGTCTTCTAGCGGTTTATCCATATTTGGCCAATAGACGTAACTGCGTGCTAAAGCCTTCATGCGGCTGACGCCTTGGTGTCCAAAATGAAATTGTTTGAGGGTCCTGTTTTGCAAGGATGAAGGAATGATGACCCGTTCGGCAAAAAGTAGTACACCATTAACCTCGGACAAGGAAGATTTCCATTGGTAGAATGGTAGTAACTGTTTATTCAGGGATACTGTTGGCCACCTGGTACGATGGTAGCTGATGACTTCCTGTAGTAGAGGGTCAGAGGCTGTGGCTGCTTTAATCATGTGGGAAGTAACTGGTAGTTCTCTTACTGTAGCTATGAGCATTGAAGAGATTTCTGGCTCCAAGGATATTGCTGCAACAACAAAATCTTCTGGTTGTTTCTGGTGTGTCTCGATAAGGCAGCTGCATATCCAATCAAATTGGTTGAAAGGTACTTTTACAGCAGCAACTGGGGCCAAAAATCATAGACACGAGTCTCGTACTGATGAAGATGTATTTGCGCATGTGTTCAGCATAAAAACAAGTACACATTCTCCAACGTGAAAACTGAAACAAAATAAATGCACTCGTAAATGTTCCAAAAAAGGAAACACACCACGAAAGTGATGATTTAAATTGAATCAATTCAAGAGAATTCAGATGCTTACCTCTTTTTGTCTTGCTAGTGACCCACAAAGAAAAACGTCCGTCTGGCATGCCGGTCAATTTGAAAAAGACCGAATTCGCGCCAGCCAGTGTTCAGGCCAGAAGTTCCTCCCGCACCTTCCACCTGGAAGCGAACGGAGCGGGAGGCAAAGTTCAATCTAAAAAACTATACCAGTTGAAACGCAAACTCCTACATTTACAGGTACTTTATCGAGAAGTCATAATCCAGTAGAGTGGCAGCCCATCATTGTAATTGATTGGCGGTGTACACGGGAATACCTTTCTTGGATCCAAAAATGCTTACCAGAGGTTTATGGTCTGTGACCAAGGTGAAGTGATGTAAAAATATATAATAAACCATTTTACGTAACTTCTTTACGGCATATATTATTGCCAAAGCTTCTTTCTCTATTTGGTCATAGTTCCTTTCTGCGGATGTCAATGACCTAGATGCATGAGCAATAGCTTTCTTACTGCCGTCAGGAAAGATGTAAGAGATCATGGCTCCAACGCCATAGTCAGAAGCATCAGAAACTACAACAATGTCCAAAGATGGATTGAAGTATGTAAGAAGAAGGTCAGAAGAAAGTGAAGCTTTAATTTTGGCAAAAGCAGCTTTGCATTCTGGTGACCAGTTCCATGTAATCTCTTTTTTAAGAAGGTGATTCAGTGGCGATCAGATGCGATGTAACTCAGGCAAAAATGAACTGTAGTGGCTTACTAAACTGAGGAAAGAACGTAGTTTTGATGTCTGTTGGAGCTGGCATATTTTTGATGGCTGAAATGTTTTCAGGGCCCGGACGTTGGCCCGTTTTATCAAAAATAAATCCAAGATATTTTATCGATTTCCGGTAAAATTGACATTTTTCTGCACGTACATGGAAACCATATTGTTGGACACGTTCAAATATGGAGATTAGTCATTGTAAAAGTTCATCCTGGGATGTCCCTGAGACGATGATGTCATCAAGAAATGCTGTGGCTCCTGTTATACCTGTGAGTACGGCATCCATAGTCTGCTGGAATATAGATGGTGCTGTCTTGACTCCAAAAGGAAGACAATTGTATCTAAATAACCCTTTGTGGGTGTTGATTGTAAGGAGTTCCTTGGAGTCCTCATCAACTTCCAATTGCAAAAATGCATCTGAAAAATCAATTTTTGCAAAACAGATTCCTCCATTTAGCTAGGCAAAAAGGTCTTTGGGTATAGGCAGGGGATATTGGTGTGCATCTAGTGCATTATTTAGTCCTGTAGAATAATCAGCCCTGATAAGGTCCTTACCATTTGCCTTCCTGACTACAATAATAGGGGCTGCCCATCTGGAGTAGTTTGTTGGCTCGATTACTCCAGTTCCTTTTTGACGATGTTGAGAGTTGCATAAGACACAGGGTGTTTAGGTCTAAATATTGGCTTACTATCTGCTTTCAACTTGAGAGTGGCTTTGATCTTCATGCAACATCCCAGATCCTCTCGAAGAACATCACTGAACTTAGACTTAAGCATCTGAGTAAAATATTTCTCAGTGTCCTGGACTGACTTGAGGGAAAATGTATTGAAAACAGATTTCAATGGGACGGTGAAAAGATCAAGTTCTTCGATCCAGTCTAAACCGATCAGATTTAGATCTGCATCAGTCACATAGCATGTTCCAGTGAATTGTTTATCTTGAAAAGAAACAGAGCAATTTAGTTCACCAGTGAGTCAAATGTCATTTCCAGATGCGCTTTGGGCAACGTTTTGTTTTTAGTAGATCAGGTTTGCCAATTTTTGTCCATGTGTTCTGAGAAATAAGGGTTATATCAGATGCTGTGTCAAATTGAAAACGAACTGGGGTTTCGTTTAAACCGACACTGATATATTTCCTGTGGGATTTGAAATCTACCTTGAAAGTAGCAGACACTGAATGTGATTTTCTCCGCTGATTCATTTTTTTTATAAGTTTGGTGAGCGGACTTACTATGAGTGGTGATCAGGAGATTTGACGTTTGGAGGACGGCAAAAATTTTCCTTAGGGCCACGTTTATGTCACACCTGGCACTTATGTTTTTTGAATGGACAAAACCATGCGTAGTGCCATTCGCCACAAGACCAGCATGTGGACGGTGGAATTTTATTTGAGGCTTTGGATTTGTTCGAATGGATGTGGCTAACTTGTGATGGTTGAGAAAATAAGGAGGATTGTTGTTGGACTAACATGGTGCCCTTCCTTAATTTTAACAACCTGTTGCATTCAGCTGTCAAATCTTGTACTGTCACCTTTTTGTCTGTTTCCAGCTTTACTAACAGTCGGGAACGTATTTCTGAATCGTTGGGTGAGTGGAGACCTGCTATAAAGACCTGCATTTGAATTGGTCTTCTGTCAGTGTCTGAAGATGGAACCTCTCACACTCATGATTTACACGCCTGGCGTAGGAGACGTAATCATCTGACTGGTTTTTGGCTATCTTGAAGCAGTTGTAACGGATGTTGAAAAGAGATTGTTGTTCTCCAAAAATGTCTGTTAGAATAGCAATCGTCTCAGTGAAAGTCAAATCAGAAGGTTGTTTGGGTAAAATAAATTTTACGAACCTTTGGGTTTTTTTTGTACCCAACTTTCATATGAGTAACCGCTTTTTCCAGTTGTCGTCTTTGTCAGGGAATTCATGTTAGAAAGTGTCGTGCCATCGCAAAAACCATACATTAAATGTGTAGCCATTTTCAGCGTCATAGGTAAATTCTGTAATAGTGCTTGCAAGGTCAACACTATCTGAATTACCGATGTCTAGGAGCTGAAATTTTTGTGTCAAAGTGGTTATTAATTTCAGTTGTTCTTGCTGTTGTAACAAAAATTTTTGAAGAACTTTTGCAGGGAGAGACGTTTTTTATTTATTTGGTTATAATTTTTGTTTAATTATTTTTTTAAGTTCAAATACCTCGTCGCCAGTGTTATGTCTGCGAGTGTCGAAACACCATAACTAATAATGTGTCTTACAAAAGATCTAATCCCAAGATGAATATGGTGGGTGTGTGTGTGTGTGTAACACATCAATGACAGACATAGTAGTGGAAAAATGAATAGAGTACTCACTTGACTAGAACATTTATTTACAAGGACAAATACATTTTGATAGTACGCAATACATTTATCAATATGGGTTGAGCTGTGTGTAAGAGAGCTCCTCGTCACACTTGCAGACATTAAAAGGGAGACCTCTGAAGGATGAGTTTATCCATACTACAAAAAATAAAATCTTTAATAAAGATCCTAATGTACCAGAGGTTTTTTTCACTTTGCGATGATGTTCTGTTATATAATAACAGAGTGGTGATACTGTTAGTCTGCAGAAAAAAATCCTGCGGGATTTTCATATGGGACATCCGAGAAAAAAAATGCACTAAAAGCCTCATGCGCTGTTACGTCTATTGGCCGAACATGGACAAGGACATAGCAGACTGTGGACATGAAAGTGGGACTAACGGCAGCTCCCAACAGAAGAGGGTTCGTTTGTGTCTGGCGTGCAGGTCAGTGATTTGACTCAATGAAAAGAAAAGAAAAATACTCACCGCTGTTTCAATAATCCACCTTCGGCCCATTAAAGGAAAAAAGAGAGGAGGCGCCCGACCGGAATCTTTATAGGCTAAGGAAATGGATTATGGGTAAGGTGGCGTGAATAAAAGCCGACTAGTTTTTCTTTTCGGCGTCATTTTTCTCGGCGAGAAGCAGAAGCAGAAGGAAGAGAAACGAAGGGAGAAGCACAGAGAGAGTGGACAGGAGAGAGAGAGAAAGAGAGGAGGAAAGTGGAGGAGGAACGCAAAGAGGGGTGTCCTAGTGGTGTAATAAGGGCTTTAGACTGAAATCTAAAGGTCGCTGGTTCAATCCCGAGTCCAACACACAGGGGGATTATCCACCCCAAAAACTATGGTTGATTCATGTAAAGGATGCACACTCGCAGCTAAAGCACCAACAATTACGTGCAAACCGTGGCCAAAAACAGTCAAACTGTGGCAAAGGATTCATGTCAACTTTGCAGGTCCTTTGGATGACCAGTACTATCTCATTGCCGTCGACAGCCTCCCTAAATGGCCGTAAGTTCTGAAATGCAAAAGGCCTACCACGAATTGCATGATGGGGTTCCTACACAAACTATTTGCCTGCTTCGGCATACTTGATTGTGTAGTTACAGACAATGCGACACAGTTCACATCTAATGAATTTAAGCAATTCTGCACATCACGACTCTGCAATACCATCCAAGGTCAAACGGATAAGCAGAGAGGTTTGTGGACACCTTGAAGAGGGCTCTGAAAAAGGCACAAGGCACTCCGACAGTTTCTGTTGGTGTACAGAATAACGCCAAACCCTAACACACCTATGGGACGCTTGCCCGCAGAAACTATGTTGGCAAGAAAAATAAGATCAGTGTTTGACAAACTCATTCCGAGGCTGCAAGATTTAAAAAGACAGTCACCCTTCCTAAAAAATGTTATGCCTGTAGTAAAAAGTATTATTCAAAATTTATAAAAATAACATGACATTTTAGGAAATGGGCACAGTAAAACAAAGAGTGGGAGAATGATTTAAACGTTTCAACACCACAAATTTGCAAAGAGCCAATTGATACCATATTCGAGAACTTTGACCTCGACGCACACCAGGCTTCTCCCATGGTTAGACGTTTTAACAGAAAAAGGAAATTTACAGATCCCCTGAGCGTCGATCCAAAAAGAAAAAAAATACTCGAGTTTTTTTTCTCTGCAGAAAAAACCTCTTGGAAGGGGGGTGTTATGGGACCGTTACCTACCCATTGATGGACTCTTCCAAATCCTATATTAATTGAGATCCAAGTACTCTTGTTGGGATGAAATGTCAGCCGGTTGTAGAGACTGGATATTTGACTGACTAGTAAGCCTAGCTTACGCCACCACTTTTCTCTATCTTGTTACTTCAATATATCCTTAAACTTATACAGTGTTCCAAGTTATCTTTTCGTGGTCCCAAATAGGGTCCACATCAATAAGTTGAAAATGTAGTAGAAAGCTCTCTTACTAAGCACAAGTTTTTGATTTTAGTTTAAGAGAAATCAACATTGTATTGTCTAGCTTAATAAAAAGATGTCTTAAAATTGTGCAAAAATTTCTACATACTAAATTTTCATGAAAAATAACAATGTAATTATTTTTTTCATTTTTACAAAAACCTTTTAAAATTATCTAAATTTTTTATAATTATTCAGCTTGAGAATTTAAAATGTAATAGAATATAATTGCATCACTTAAATATAATTACTTATATTAATTTTAAGGTAGAAATGACCAACTTTTCATGTTTCATACATCAATTTTTCTGTGCAGGAATTCAGATACATTATATAAATCTGCCTCATTGTCTAAAAGGACACAGGTCAGGCCTGGTACCTGAGGCACCTCCCAAGAGGGAATGCCAATGGAGACCAAGTAAATTTTTAACACTGTTCTTGACCATGTTTTGTGTGCAGGAGAGGCTTCTGTCTAAAAATTAGACCTTGTGTCACATTTTGCCAGTGATGGAGAGGTTAGATAAATAAGAGTCATCCAATTAAAATCTAAGGTAAAATATATCAGATCAGAATGAAATAAGTTTGGTTGCCAAAACATGTGAAACATTGTAAAGAATATGTAGTAGTAATGCCAGGAACAATCTTACCTTGAAGAAACAGGTGAGATCTCTCTGCTACCAGCACATGGAAACCAGAAGAAGAAAAGTATGCAAGAAGTGTGACTTGTTTTATGGAGGAGAATGAGATAAGCCTCCGTGAAGTGGCGAGATTTGATGAATATAAAAGAGACTAAGTTTGAAGTGGAAAAGAGCAGTATTTTGCTTATGTCTGATTGGTGAACATCCATCAGTTTATTTTGCGTCTAGTTACACGTAGGCCGAAATAGCTTGTTCGTGGTTTTAGAAGTCTAGTCGAAGTGGAATCAACCTATTTGGGGGGGTAGTCAAATTATTTAACACCCAAAATAAACTGATGGATGTTTTATATTTCGCCAGTAACAAGATTGTCTTTTTTTTTTTTGTTATTTTCACTACTTACAATCACCTTGTATTGTACATAATAAAATATTTTTAATTAAAAGAAAAAAAAAAGAAACAAAAAACCTCTTGATACAAACCAACAATAGCCTCAAGTATTTCTGCATCTTTAGGATCAATGATAAAATCTTGAACATTTTCAGTTTCAAAATTCCGTTTCAGATTTTCAACAGATACAGTTAATAATGAACCTGGTATTAAAGAAAGAGAAAAAAAAAAACTTTACAAACAAATGACAAAAAATAACTAGATGAATCAATTTTGAAGCTAAGAATTGAAAAAGGAAATTTTCCTTCTGATGCAAATAAAATTTTCTTAAAAATACATGATCCGTAAAATTTTTAAAAAATTATGTAAAAGAAACTTTACACATTTTTTTTTACATTTTCATTCAAAATGTGGTATAGTAGTTGTTGACATGGAGTTCAATTTATCTAACTTTGGATCTTTTTTCTTGTTATATTGTCACACATCTTAAAACCCTAAAACACAAAGTCCTTTGGTAGAATATAATTGGGATAGTCTCATTGAAATGTAAATAACTTATAAAATGCTTCCTGAAAAATATTAAAAAGTGAGATATTTAAAATTTAATAAATTTTAAATATCTCACTCCAGATAATATACCACAGGTTGTACTGGGTTACATGACATCAGTAGTAAAGAACAATCTCAAACCTGATTTAAGTTAGAAAACAAATTTCAGATATAAGTAAAATGGTATTGCAAAATATTAAATCATTGATTTACTCAAACTAGTATAGTCATAGTGTTTTTGGCAGTTGTACCGCCAAGCCTTCTTCAGATGTCTGCTGTAGTCAATTCAAACTGAAACCTTTCTTCAATCCTGTTAAGATTGTTCTCATTACACTATCTATTGTTATAAGATATCAGTTAATTCCTTTTTGGAATGCTACTTGTGCATTTTTTTTTACAGAACCATTGTTCCAAACTAATCATTTTTGTCTTGACATACCAAAATAAATGTATTCTATTGTCTATTTATACATCACTAAATACTAAATTCTCATTATGTGTGGTTGATTTGGTTTCTTTGTTTAATGGCATATCAACCTACATGCTGGGTCATTATATATTTTTAGAGAGAGAGAGAGTGAGTGAGAGAGAGAAAGCATTCAAAAACTACTTATTTTTCTGTTACAAGGCAACATCAGAAGATGGAGCCAGTTACATGTGATAAAAGTTTAAAAATTCCAATTTAAAACTATTAATAAAAAAAAAATTAAAAAGAATTTCAAAACAAAGAAGAAAATGTATATTTTTAGAAAAGCAAGTTAAAAAATGCTCAATGATTTTAGAATGTTGCATACCCACAGAAAGAAAGACATCACTTGTTCATAAAAATATAAACTCTTTTTGTAACAAGAAGAGAGCTGATTTAAAAAGCTAAAACTTTAAAATGACAATCCTGCAGTTCACCTCCAGTTTTATATTAGATGGAGTCTCCAGTGGTTTGATTGACATATTTATTAAAAATCATATTATACAAAGAATGGACACCTGACAACAAAATTGTTTTTATTATTTTGAGTATTTGGAATATTGCTTTCATCTTTTTTTCTATTATGGGGTCCCCATAACAGAAAAAAAGATGAAAGCACAATAATGAACTCTTCCTTCCTTCATAAATACTAACCCTATTTTACTCTCACAGAGACTTTCTCCCAGCACTCAAACCTAACAGTTCGGACAGACACTTCTATCTCCTGTACTAACACTCTTATTTTGTATATATGTTCTGTTTATTCAATACACTTGTTCAACCTACTTTTTCCTCTACCATGTTTTCTTTCTGGCCCCTAACAAGCCACAACAATTATGTCCCCAAGGCTGATTCATCCTTTGGACTTCTTCAGGAATTTTTTGTCAAACTCAAGAGCCTACATCAACCAAACACGTATATCTGTTATGATAGGTTTGGTTAATGAACCTTTAAGTGAAATCATTTGGAGGTTGCAGGTTCAATCCTGACTCCAGGTAAAAAATAACAAGGAATACTTACCATTTGGTACTTAACGTTTGTACCTGGTTATGGCTACTGGAATTAGAACAATCTACTTTCATGGATTAAATAAAGGGTTCAGTTCGAAGTTTCATGTAGGCTCCCAAGTTCAACAAGACTGAAGGACACATCGGTCAAAATGTTGTGAATATAACAATAAAGATGAAGACAATACTCTAAATATTCTAAATGATAAAAATCATCAAGATTCATATAAAAAAATTTAGACAAAATTATTTTTCAAAATTATTTTCTCTTGAGAGCCTCAGTATGTTTTTTGAAGCTTATATAAAATCTTTTGATGAACCAAGCTCGTATGGAAGTTTTTAAGTACTAGTGTTCAGGTTTTCTTCTACCTTGAGTTTTAAAGCATCTAAATCAACATCTAATGTTCAATAACTGCTGGACTATATTCTAAGGGACGAAATCAAAACACTTAAACTTTTTACTTTGGATATTGTTTTATTTCCTTCCACTTTCAAAATTGTTCAATTTTAAACAATTTGCCAAAATCTCAATATTATAACCACCACATCTAAAACAAAAAGTAAAGTTGAATAGTATTGATAATGATGAGAATAACATTAATAATATAATGGAGTTATAGTCTTTAAATGTGTAAATAAAAGTTTTGGAGTCAAAGTCTAAAAAAAAAATTTAAACATTTTTGATATATTCAAATATTTATGTGCTCTGCTATTGACAGGTTATCAATCATATGGAAATAATAATAAAATAAATAGAAATTCTTCCAAGCTGTAGCAGTGACAGTACTATTGTATAGTTTCACCACTTGGACTTTGACAAAACACCAAAAGAAAAAGCTAGATGAGAACTGCACCAAAAGAAAAAGCTAGATGAGAACTGCACATGCAGTCTAGAACAAATCCTGAAAGCAGCACCTAATAAAATAGCAGCACCTAACAAAACAGCAGCAGTATGGCCACTGACCTCCCATCTCACAAACCATAGTAAGACATGCTAGACATACTGGGCACAGCTCAAGAAGCAGGCATGAATTCATAAACGATGTTCTATGTGTGTTGGTCAATCATAAAAACTTACAATCATCAGCTCTGTGCAGACACTGGATAACGTCTAGAGGACTTGACAAGAACAATGGCCAATATAGACAGATAGCAACTAGAGTCTACCAGCACAACTTGATGATAAAGTAAAAAAGATTTTTTAAAAGTTTGCTTTTTCACCTGCATTGGGTATCACATCAAAAGACTCTTCTTCTGAACTAGGTTGGTCACTCTTTTCAATTTGTTCTAAAAGAATACTTAAAGGAATTGAATTTAATGTGTTGTCTGTTTTATCAGAGTCATCAGGATCTGGAACCAATTGCCTGAAGAAGCAAAACAAAGGAAAATATTTGAAAATTTGCACAATGAAGGGGTTTATTTACATATAGATGAACAGTTATATATTATCTGTGCATTCTTCCTAGGATCAAAGTTTCACTCTCACACACACACAAGTACTTCAGCACAACCTCTTTGTAGGATCAGAATATCACTTCCCAATATGACCTGACTCATCACAATCCTAGTGACAGCACAACAATTGTAAAAGTATGTAGGGGATGAATCACAGCACAAACAACAACCGGGAAGAACAATATCCCTATCCATGGGCAGGAATGGTCTGATGCAATGTTCCCTCAATCTTAGTTGTTCCTTGATTTAAAGGAGTTTCTGGACTCAGGGTCAAAGTGTCTGTGAATCACAGCTAACTGTGTGTCACAATCAAGTTAACATGTTCTGACAGATCAAAAATATTACAAATAAGCCAGGTGGATATTCAACAGTGACTGAGTGTCACTTTCATTTACTGATATCTTTCCCATGAATCATCAGCTTGACAAGGGACTGAATTTATCATCACTACATCAGACCAAGTGATAGACTAATGGCCTTTTAATTGTGCTACTCTCAGTTACTTTTCAACATCAACTATCTTTGGGCTCTTTTTCACCATTTTCTACAATGGTTCATCAACCTAGAACTTTGGACCTTCCAACCAGAGACAGCTGCAATTTCCAAGATCTTCATTTGCTAAACTACTAAGAAAATATAGACATAGGATAAATGACTATCTGGATGATCTCGTCTGTGGTTTATCAATTGGTTGTCTTCTCATACCATTTTCAGTTATCTACTTTGGACTTCATCTTAAATGGTTTTCACTAATCAAATTTTCAGCAATTCCTCTGTGGTTTTAGGTTGGTTGGTTAGGTTTTATGGCATATCAACCTTTGTAAGTTATTTAATGTCAAATCCATTTTTAAACAAATAATCAGTTCTATTTCAAACAATTCAGTTTAGCATGAGTACACAGTTTAATTGTCAAAAACATTTCTATTTTAAGCTATTCAGTTTAGTCAAGCAGTTCTAAATCAGCTAATTCAGTTTAGTATAAATATAGATTTTCTTTACACACAATTAATGTCAAAACAGTTCTATATTATACAATTCAGTTTAGTATAAGTACATTTTCAATGTCACAAAGTTCCATTTAAAACAATTCAGTTTAGCATAAGTATGCAGTTTAAATGTAAGTACACGGTTTAATTGTCAAAAAACATTTCTATTTCAAGCTATTCAGTTTAGTCAAACAGTTCTAATTCAACAATTCAGTTTAGCATGATTATGCAGTTTAACCCATAGATAGGACCCTATCAAGTGCTACCATTCCGGGTCAGAGTGGACCTGGGAGCAATGTCAATGAAGGGGTGCTCTGCATTCCCCAAAGCTCCAGCATCCCTGGAACCTCTCACCATTTGATTATTTAGAGTCATATCCAGGACACACGTTGGGGTGGGGGGTACCCCTCTGCAGAGATGCAGTCAGTGTATTCTACAGTCCCAGCAATAATACACAGAATTTAATATCAAAACAGTTTTATTTCAGATAATTCAGTTTAGCATAAGTACACAGTTTAGATGTCAAAACAGTTCTATTTTGAGCAATTCAGTTTAGCATAAGTATGCAGTTTAAATGTCAAAACAGTTCTATTCTAAACAATTCAGTTTAGCATAAATATGAAGTTTAAATGCAAAAAACAGTAAACTCAAGAAACCATGGTTTAATTCTATTTAACCTATAGATAGGACCCTTATCAGGTGCTACCACTCCAGGCCAGAGTGGACCTGGGAGCAATGACAATGAATGGGTACTCTGCATTCTCCAAAGCTCCCGCATTACTGGAACCTCACCATCAGATTGTTTAGTGTCATATCCAGGACACTCTTGAGTGGGGGTGTCTTACCCCTCTGCAGAGAAGCAGTCAATGTATTCTACAGCCCCAGCCAACTGGGCAACTGTGGTTTTAGATGTTTGCTTTGAGGTGATATCTTGATGAAGAAGACCTGATCTTTGACTTAAATCAAGCTTTCTTACAGTTGATAGCACATTTTAATCCCTTGGTAATCCTCAGATTTCATGAGCCTCAAGTGTCAGAGACAGCAAAGCAGTCCCATAATATTATAGATCCTCCAACATGCTTAACTGTTGTTAGGCGCCACTTTTCTTTATAAGTTTATTTTTGCCATCTGTAAACATAGTGTTGGTGTGCATTACCAAAAAAGCTATTTTTGGTTCATCTGTCCATAAAATATTTTTCCAGAAGGATTATGGTTTGTCCAGGTATTCTTTGGTAAAGTTCAGTCATTCCTTTTTATGTCGTTTCTTTAGTAATGAAATTTTCCTTGGTCTGCATTCATGAAAATCTACTTGGTTTAGTGTGTGCCACATGGTACTTGATGAAACAATGACCCTACATTGTACCAGGTCAACCTTCAGGTCTTGGAATGATTTATGTGGCATTTTTTCCACAGTTCACACTAACCTTCAACGATTTCTCTCGTCAATTTTCCTCTTACAGTTCCACTCTCTGCAAAATTCTTAATATGGTGCACTCGTGAAATATAGATACCAAGATCCTTGGAGATGGTCTTATATTTTTTAGAGGCCTTATGCTAACTAATAATAGCACATATGATGTTCTCATGTATCTCCTTTGATTTTACAATTTTGACAAAGGATCATGTGTCTTTTTAAAACATTTAAGTCTTCATTCATTGGCTAATTCCTGTCATGAGAAAACTGAGAGTTTATCAAGGATGATTCTAATTTCTTAGTTACCACAGATGAGTCAAAATAGTTTTTACTCATTTAAAATTTTTTTTTTTTCAAATGCAGTAATCTATTTTTCCCACAATTGCTTTTTCTAAACTTTTTTAAAACATTTGTTTTGTTCTTTATCAATAATGTTGTCAGTAGACCAAAGCTAGATTTATTTTTTTCAGGAGATATGTCTGAAATTTCATGGGTGCCAATAATTGTTACCAGGACTATACAAGGCCAGAAGTATAAAGGCATGCAGTGAGAATCAAACTCACTAGTTCTTAATGAGTAGGAGCTAAGTTAATAGTCTAGCTCCCAACCATTATACCATGCAAGATACCCTGTAAGTAGCAAAGTCGATAGCTAAAAAGAAGCCTGTTTACATGTTTTCTATACAATGCCAGTCATGAAGTATCCAGCCATTAATATTAATAAAAATAGCCTATAGAAATAGAGCAACACTTATCACAGCATCTTTTGGACTCATTATCATCTGCCAAGTTGTGTTATCATCCAAAGCATTTCAATAATGATTTTAGTTTTGGATACAGCCAGAAGTTGCAAGAAACCAAATCTGTATTGGGGAGAGCAGACCTGACATACATAGGTGATGTAATGTCATGAGATATGAAAGTTTTCAGTCTTGAGACAGACACAAAGTATACAAGCTCACTTATAATGACTCACTGCTAATTGAGTAACTTAATAGAAGAGTGTCAGTATGTAGTAAAGGCTGCTCTGGTTGCCAAGTTACATCAAGGTGGTCTTTAACTGTATCCTCACAGTTGTAGTATAAAACACATGATGAATTTAAAAAGGGAGATATGTGTATATGCATAAGATAACCAAGGCCAAAAGTAACTCGGTCTCATAAGGTCCAAACTCACTTTGCTGCATTCCATCCCAAGACAAGAACAGCTGAAGAAGACACCATACTCCAGTCGACCCCCACTCATGGATGTGCAAGAGTGGGACGACCAGCACGAACTTACATACAGCAGCTATGTGAGGACACGGGTTGTAATCCTGAAGACCTGCCGGAGGCGATGAATGATAGGGAGAAATGGCGAGAGACGGTCAGGGATATCCGCGCAGGCGGCGCGACATGATGATGATGATGATTCCTGTTGTATAACAATCTAACAATAACAACAGTAATATAAGTACATATACAAATACAAGTGAACTCAGTCGTTTCAGATACGAACAGGTTTATTTCTGGCTTCGGTCCTTGGCGACACGAAGAGAGACATAATTCTTAAAAACCTATGCTGACCATACTATGCTGACCCCTCCACACACACACACACATGGCGTATCTTGTGGTGTTTAAGATCTCTGCCAGTAGAGATAAAAGAACTCAACTGCACACCTCAATAGCAGAAAACTCAACTATTTCTTTTCAAAATCCTCAAATTCTCAGGACCATCTCTTCTGGGCATGATGTCATCCACATTCAAGCCCCATTTCCTGTGTGGGGGTTTATTATGACAGATAATGATTGTAATATCCTTTCCACATGGGTGTAAGACTGCACCATCTAACTATGCACCTGGACTAAGAGAGCAAAGTAGTTCAAAGCCTTACTAAACTAAATAATAAAATATAATTAACGAAAAATGATAATATAAAAAAAACATTACCTTAATTATATAATATACCTTTCCTCCCCACAAAATAAAATTATTTTGTTATAGAAGATAAAAGATTTTTTAAACTAATGTATCGATGTGAAAGGATTTTCTATTTTGTTTTTCTCTATTCTCTTCCTTTCTGATTTCATAATCTGTAACAATCATGTAATCTAACACTGTTCCTTATACCGAATTGACCAATAAAATTACAGGAACAACAAAAAAAATAAAAGTCAGTAAAAAGTGTTTGTATCGTCCTTCATTTTCTTTTTATTTCCCAATTTTTTTTTCATTTTCTGGTTCTTCTTTTCTTGTTTTCGGGTTTCCTTTAAAAGACAAAGCAGTTATTCTTTCTCATGTCTTACACTCTTTCTCTTTTTTTTCCTTTTCTATTTTTTTTTTTTTACTTAGTCCTTACCAATAGTTATTCTGACTTTGTCCAAATGTTCATTTTTTTTCTGAATCTCTTTCAAACTCTAGTAATTATATTATTTTTCTTATCAGTGCATATTTCCTTTAATTTTCGCTTCTTCTTATCGTATGATTCAATGTCTATTTCAGTTTACTAATTAGCATGTACCTTTTTCTCTTCAGTCTTTCTTTTTTTTCTTTTTCGCTGATCAATTGATCATTATCTGTCTTTTACTCTTTTTGCTTTCCTTCTATATCTGTAACTCATTACTTCTAACCTTTTCTGTCGTAATCTCTGTCATTAATTTATATATATATATATATATATATATATATATATATATTTTAATAACACACACTATCATTGTCTGTGCCCCCCTCTGTACCTTTTCCATTAAGCGTCCTTTACAACTAAGCATATCACAAGACACATCAAGATTTTGCACACGTACTCCCTAATTTCCCATTTCCTTTTCCCGAAATATTCTCTTCAACACAATAGTCTGGTCTCTTACCAAAACCCAAAAATGTTCAATCCCATTCCAGGGGAACCTTACAAGACGCTGGTCTGGCCACTAACCAGTACCTCAAAATTCTTATAATAATTATGCAGATGTGTTTTTTTCCAATCCTTCTGGGAAGATGTGTCTCTGGAGGTGACCGTGTCCTCTGTAAAGAGTACGGATGTAACTTGCAATACACATTCAGCCTAATTGGCCACACAATTACCATGACTAGTTGATTTGGCATCACTTGTGTGTGATGTGGACCGGTGGCTCAGTGGTAGAGTTTCAGCTCTGCATTCTGTGGTCATTGGTTTGATCTCCAGTGGGGGAGATCATGGTATACACTGCTGATGAGACCTGTCCAGCATTTCTGTATGTCACACTCAAGTGTTTGCCGGATTTTCTGGTCGTGGTAATTCAATTCACAAGGAAAATGATTAATATAAAAAAATCATTACCTTAATTATATAACATTCCAAATACTAGGAAATCTGGATGTGGGTGCAGGTCTCTAAAAAGTCCAGACATAATCAGAGCTTTTAAAATTTACATGTAGCAGTTATGAAAACTGTTACAGGTAAATTTTAAAATAGCAAAGGTTTTTAACCCACTTAAAACTTTTAATAATTAGTCTTGTTAAGATAAAATATTTAAATCCTGATAAACTCACTTCATTGCACGATTTTCAGCCCAAACATTTGCAATGTTTTCTTGGATTTGTGGATGAGACTCACTAGAAAATAAATCAAAATACAAAAGACTTTATATGACATGAAAAAAGTTTTTGATTTTTTTCAAAACTTTTACAATTCTAAAAACAAGGAAAAAGTAATAAATCTAAATCCATCCTATACACCAAATATCACTTCCTACTGTCTATCATTGCATAATTCAAGGATGGCAAGTGCCCACTAAACTTTATGTGATTACAAATGGTGGGACCTAAAAGCAATTTTGCATATTAGTTTTTGAAAATTCCAACTTTAAGTTTTTAGAAGTGAATTTGATTTGCAATGTAAACATAATACTAGACCCTTAGTTTGTGTCCATTGTTAGCTAAACTGAATCTTTATCTTTTTGTTTAATCTGATATCTTGCAGTAAATTTCTTATTTTGACCTTATCTATACCTTTGAGAGGCCTTATGCTAACTAATAATAGTACATCTGATGTTCTCATGTAGCTCCTTTAATTTTACTTTGATTATACTTATTTTAATATTTATATTTTGCAGCAGAATGATTTTCAGCTTTGAGATCCTTCTTTCCTCATGAGTAGCAAAAAATTTGTTTCACTAAAATCTTACCTGAGATCCAATGATAATAATGATATAATTATTATTATATCAAATAGGTCATTTATACCTGAGGGATAAATAAATCCTTTTTAGGTATTAATATTAGCTGTAAACCTTATATTTTTAGTGAGAATAATAAGGAAGTGTAGTAGTAATGCCATGAACAATCTTACCTCAAAGAAACAGAAAGTGTGCTCTCTCTGCTGCCGGCATGTGGAAATCAGAAGAGGAAAAAAAAGGAAGTAAGAGGTGTAACTTGTTTTATGGAAGAGAACGAGATAAGCCTACGTGAAGTGACGAGATTTGATGAATATAAAAGAGACTAAGTTTGAAGTGGAAAACCGCAGCATTTTGTTGATGTCTGATTGGTACATCTGATTGGTACAGCATTTTGTTGATGTCTGATTGGTACATCAGTTCATTTTGCAAGTTAAGCAAGTTGACTAGCGTCCAATAGGTTGATTCTTCTTCGACGAGACTTCTGAAACCAACTACAAGTTATTTGGGCGTACGTGTAACCAGACACAAATGGCAGGCAAAGCGTTTGACATTCAGCTGATTCCCGAATTTCATGGCGTCTCATCTGACCACACAGTGTCAGAATGGTTGGAACAGGTGGAGCGGGTGTGTGAAATGTGTGGTGTTGATAACGTTGAACGTGTTATACTACTCAGGCTAAGAGGCGGGGCTCTGTCAGTATACCGACGGTTAACCTGTGACCAGAGGGAGGATTTACAGCAGATAAAACAAGCCCTCTTTGTGGCTTTTGCGCCAGACCCTTTTGTTGCATTTGACACATTTGTCTCGCATCGTTTGCGCCCTGAGGAAACTGGACAAATATTTGGGTGACGTACAGGACCTAGTGCATCTGATCGAAGAAAATACCTCTGACCGAAGGCTCAGTTGCGCTTTCGTGTCAGGACTCCCCGTTCCAGTTAGACGACAATTGTGTGGGTCCTCAAGAATGGAGCACATGACCCTAGAATAGATTCTTGCTAGGGCTCGAGCTCTCATGATGGAAGAAGTTGCTGCTGCGATACCGAGTTCTTCCTCGTGGCCTGTGGGTTCTCCTTCAACTGCCAACAAACAGAACGCAGTCGTGGTGCAGGCAACAAGGACATGTGGCATCGAGGTGTCCAAAAAAACGAGACAAGGGGCGAGAGGTTGGCACTACTCTTTCCCCACATAAACTAGAAGAAGTGCTTCCTGCAATGAAGGTGAAAGTCAATGGAATAGATCGGATAGCGTTGGTGGATTCCGGTTGCTCCTCATCTGTTGTGAGTAGAATGTTATGTCGACCCGAAGTACGGAAGAGTACCGCAATCCTGACGGAACTCAATGCCATAATGTTGGCAGCATAACTTTAACAGTAACTAA
Organism: Sepioteuthis lessoniana; assembly: GCA_963585895.1. NCBI lineage: Eukaryota > Metazoa > Mollusca > Cephalopoda > Myopsida > Loliginidae > Sepioteuthis > Sepioteuthis lessoniana. The sequence continues at coordinate 60,890 of CAUZXS010002081.1, forward strand.
CAGAAATCTCTTAAAGACAAATGTGCAAGTGGTAAACAGCAAGCTATTGGGATTCAACCTCCTTCTGGGAATGGACATCATCAAGAAATTGGGCGGCGTGCACATCGACAAATGAGGCATGGCACATTTTGCTGAGGCGGCTCACACTTTGGGTGCGACAATAGAGTTAGAACAGCCTGACTTTCGCGCAGAGTTCAACCAATGCACTAAATCCTGGACAGTGTCATGGAAGTAATCTGGTGATCAGCCACCAGAAAAATTATACAACAGAGTACCGGAGTACACCATCCCTGCAAGAGCTCATGCAGAATATGATAAAGAGCTACAAAACTGGATTGATAATGGGTGGTTAGTTCCTTACCCAGAAAATAAATCGGGGCCCCTGAAGGGCCTGATCCCGTTAATGGCAGTCATCCAGTAGAATAAACAAAAGGTAAGGCCGGTGCTCGACTATCGGGAGTTAAATGATCACGTGGATCCATTTACAGCTTGTGCAGACATATGCACCAAAAATTTGAGAGAATGGCGGCGAGCAGGATCGAATGTATCCGTGTTAGACCTTCGCAAGTCATACCTTCAAGTACGTGTCCACCAATCACTGTGGTCCAATCAGACTGTACTATTTAAGGGATGAAGGTATTGCCTGACCCACATGGGGTTTGGTCTCAATGTTGCACCATCCATCATGCTAATTGTTGATGCTATCTTGACGAAGGACAAGCACATACAGTGGGCAACATCTGCCTATATTGATGATGTATATGTGGACGAGAATATTGTGCCTGTGGCACATGTGAAGGAGCATCTCTACAGCTTTGGCCTCCTCAGCAAGGAGCTGGAGAGTCTACAGGATGGTGCACAAGTGCTTGGGTTACAGGTCTGGGGAGAGGATAACTCCCTGTATTGGAGAAGAGGGAACAAAATCCCAGACATGCCTCGAGTTGTTACGCGACTGAACATATTTTCACTATGCGTCAAATTGGTCGGGCACCTTCCTGTGGGTGATTGGCTTCATGTAGCAGTGGCATTCATCAAGCGGAGAGCATCTGACGTCACCACTGGATGGGATGACAAAATTGACAACGCCCCTCTCAACACCATGATTAAAGAGGTTATCACCAGAGTGCACAAGGAAGACCTGGCGCGGGGCAGATGGTGCATCGACGGCCAAGCCCTCAGCGTATAGGTCGATGCAAGCTCTCTCGCTACCAGCGTGTCACTTGTATATGATGGAGCTGTAGTGGAGGATGCTTGTTGGTTACGCCCAGAAAAGGACTCCCAACATATTAACCTCACGGAACTCAATGCCATTATTAAAGGAATAAACCTGGCAATCCTCTGGAAGACAACCACCTTGCATTTATTCACTGATTCTGCCTGTGTCCATAAATGGATCTCAGACACCCTTACCGGCAAGGCCAGGGTACGAACCAAAGCCACAAGCAAGATGCTTATTCGACGGCAGCTTGACACAATAAAACTGGTGAAAGAATACGCACTGTTGATGAATGTGTTCTTGGTCAAATCTAGCCAAAATAAGGCAGATCGATTGACTAGAGTGCCTCAGAGGTGGCTTGATGCAATTAAAAGGAACACTGGGCATGTGCAACCTGCCTGCACTGCGTCTGTGAGCTCATTTAGGCTTGACCAGATCAAGATTGTTCACCGACAAAGTGGTCATCCTGGTGTGCGGCGGACACTTTATTTTGTGAAACAGATTGCCCTGGAGGTCTCTAAAGCCGCAGTGAAAACCATTGTCAGAGAATGTGAAGAGTGTCAGTCGATTGAACTGGCACCCGTGCACTGGTCAAAGGGGGCTTTGAATGTTAAACAAACATGGCACTAGGTAATGATGGATATTACCCATTGTAACGGGACCCATTTTTTGACGGTGATTGACTGCAGCTCCGCTTGATTTGCCATCTGGCGACGTCTTCCTCGACAAGATGCGACGAGTGTAATCAACCAGCTGAAGGTGCTCTTCTATGAGCAGGGTCCGCCAGCAGAGATTCTAACAGATAATGATACTGCCTTTTGGAGCAGCTTGCTCAAAGCCTTCCTAGATGAGTGGAGAGTCCAACTTCGATTCCGCTGTGCATACGTTCCCTCTGGTAACAGCATCGTCGAGTGATTTCACAGAACCGTAAAAAGGATCACCGCCAGAAAGCGGTGTACCATACCAAAAGCAGTGTACTGGTACAACGTCACGCTAAAGGATGATGTGTCCTCTGCTACAACACCAGCCAATATGGTCTATCGGTACTGCATACATCTGAAAGGAATCAATGGAACATGGGGGCCGACAAACAATCAACAGCAGGCTCTCTTTAAACCGGGTGACTGAGTGTGGGTAAAGACTCCATATGGACGATGTACCACAAAATATAAAGTGGGACGTGTGACTGGAATTACCAGTGCACAGAACATAACGGTCTACGGAATGCCACGCCACGTGAAAGATCTGTGACCCATAGTGGGACCAGACCAGCCGACGGTCTGTTCTGACATGGTTTCAGAGATTGCAAGTGAAAGATTCGTAACCATTAAAGAGAGACCGTGTGAACAGGCACCCAGCACAAATGCAGGTGATGCCTCTTCCAATAACACTTCTAATGAAGACCTAGTGACAATACTTCCGCGAAGAAGCACACGGCACAAAGACCACCTCCCGAATGTTTCATGTGTGATCATAGGATCAGGGGGGAGTGTAGTAGTAATGCCACAAACAATCTTACCTCAAAAAAACAGAAGGTGTGCTCTCTCTGCTGCCGGCACATGGAAATCAGAAGAAGAAAAGGAAGAAAGAGGTGTGACTTGTTTTATGGAGGAGAACAAGATAAGCCTACGTGAAGTGGCGAGATTTGATGAATATAAAAGCGACTAAGTTTGAAGTGGAAAACCGCAGCATTTTGCTGATGTCTGATTGGTGCACATCCATCAGTTTATTTTGCAAGTTAAGCGAGTTGACTAGCGTCCAATAGGTTGATTCTTATGAGACTTCTGAAACCAACTACAGGAAGATCATGTACTCATTGCAACTAGTCTTCTTTCAAATAACCTGTTTCTCAAAGTTTACAGGTGATAAAAAATGGGTCTTTTATGAAAATATTCAACGCAAAAAGCAGTAGACTGACAATCTCCGTAGCCTATCCCCAAGATGGAGTTTCATGAAAGAAAAGTTATACTGTGTGTATGATGGGATCACTGTGGTATTATTCATTTTGAGTTTTTAAATTGCAGTCAGATTCTCAGTGCATACTTATATTCTCAAGAGCTGCAATGTGTGCATAAAATTTTTTTAAGAAAACGCCCTGAATCGGAGAAATGTGCTTCTTCATGAAATGTGCTTCTTCATACAAGGCTACATTCAGCAAGAAACATGCAGGAAAAAATATCAGATTTAGGCAGGTCTTTTCTACCCCCATCCACCATACTCACCAGACCTTGCAATAACTGATTTTGATCTTTTTTTGTTCTCTACAAAATGCTCTGAATGATAAAAAAATTTTCTTAAAAAGACCAGGTAAAAACATATGTGGAAAATTTCTTAAGCTCAAAACCAGTTGAATTTTACCAGTAGGAATCAACAAGCTACCTGATAAATAGTAACCGATGATTTAAAATAATGGTGAATACATAAATTAATTCATTGTTAAATTATATTTTACTAAAACAGAAATTATTTATAACCCAACCAGTTAGTCATTTAGTGTCAATTTTTAATTGATACAAAAATGAAATAAATAGACAAGATTTTTGACATTTGTCTGCATTGTTTGACAAGTTTTGACCTCTTATTCAATGTAGAATGGTCTTTATATCAGTTCAAAATAAACTGAAAAGGAAACATTGAATAATTTTTAAAACAAGTAAAGCTAAGATATATCTGCAAGAATACATACAAATTTTTTTCTCTATTGTATATTGAAAGGATTAAATCTTCTGCAGTATCACCACTTAATATTAGTGGAAGAACCCATTGATACCAGATAAGGAACCAAGCAGTTGGTCATTTCACAATCTTTGCTGTTGATGAAAAATAGAAACTTAATATAAAAGATGAATCCAGATAATAGAAAAGAGATTTACCGATTCTCTTGTAAATTGAAAAAAAATAAATTGAAAAAGAAGATACAAATTATCTATTTTAATATCTTATAATGTTGATATTGTGTAAACTTTTAACTGCTTGCCACGGGTCCTGTCTCTGTTTCTTTCTCTCACTTGCCGCATCAATACTTTGGTTTGCACACTTCTGCTGTCAAAACAATAACAATGCCCCTCCCCACAATGCTTCTTTTATACCGATTCTGGCTGACCAAAATTTGCATATGTTGCAAACCCCGTCCCATCAGAGACGAGATGCGTGACCTACAAATTGCACTCCCAACGATCCTTACACTTCCGTTTTTCCATACTTCCAGTGCTCTACACACAAGACACATTCACGCCATTTTCAAACTTTGAAGTAGGTCATTTTGCTTGTCACTTCTTGTTTCTTTCTTTCTTTCTTTCTTTGTGGCTATGAAAGGAATTCAATTCACACAGCTTCATTGTCACATTTCATTTTTCTTGTTCCCTCGGTTCACCACCTGTTTTTTATCCAGCTGTGGACGATTGCTAAACTCACGTAAACGTCGGCTGTTCTGCCTGCATATACAGCATGCTATTCATTGTCTCTTTGAACTACGAATCCCGGTTGGCTCATCGGAGATAGCAGTCTGCAGGTTTTGCCTTTCAATTTCAGTACCCCCATCCCGTGATCTCATGATCACACAGATGACAAACTGGGGTGGGTTTCTTGTGTCTAGCACTCGTTCATGGTAACGGCACTTTCTCCTTGAATGACTCAGCTGCAAAAGTGTCATACGTTGCATACGCTGTGTTTACCTTTAGGGGATCACCACCTACTTCCTTGCACTTTGGGTTGAAAGTTCGCTGTCACTTCCACTCTCTGAGGTGTCCAAGCCTATGACAGGACGCAGGTCCCTTACATGATGGGGCATCCCATCGACGAGGATGTTCTGTGGGCTGATCACACCTGTAACACATCCACGTGTATAGGGGGATGTACAACATCCATTTGCGGTCTTCATCCAGACACGATAAACTATGTTGTATCTTAGCTGCTGCTGTTTGGGCTTATCTGGAGGGAGTGCATTGATACCTTTCAGTCGGATGCGGTAGCAATAAATCAGGTTGGCAGGGGCAGTCAACAGCGACACATTAGAGGTGACATTATACCAATAGACTGCTTCTATTATAGGGCGCTGTTTCCTTGCTGCAATCCGTTCACACTCCAATGACATTATTCCACAATGCCATTACTGGAGGGGATGTATGCACAATGGAAATGCAATCGGACCCCCCCATTCACTTAGAAAGTCCCTGAAGACCTTGCTGCAAAATGCTGTGTCACTGTCAATGAGCATTTCAGCTAGCGCCCCGCGCTCGTAGAACAGCCTCTCCAGGTGGCTGACAACACTCACCGCATCCTGACATCTCAGATGATGCCAAATGTAAAACCATGTGGGCCCACAGTCAGTGAGTGACAGATAGTGCCTGCTTTGGTAGTGGGTTACATCCATTCCCACTCAAGATCAAGTGTCACTAACATCCAGCTTCCCCCTCGGCCAATGTGTGGTGGGTCAATCGATTGACACTTCTCATAATTTCTTACCACAGTCCTCACAGTGGGATCGACCTGCCTGATGAAGTACAACGTTTGCCTTATGCCAGGGTGGCTGCTTCAGTGATAGATGGATCTTATCCAGTCAAAGTTGTGCTTGCTTGGCAACACAACACTTGCACAGTACGGAGGCTCAATTGCCTTCTTGACGAGATCAAACCATTGCTGTGGTACTCTCGTCAGACTATCTGCTTGGTTATGTTCTGACCTCTCCAGGACTGCATCTACAGACAGTCCATACTCCTTGACTAGGCTTGTGATTAGCATCTCACTTGCTGCTCTGGTGCGTACCCTAGCCTTTCCTGTGAGGGTGTCTGTTATCCATTTGTGCACACATGCAGAGTCAGTGTGAAGATGCAATATAGTTGCTTCCCACATCAGTGCCATGTTTACACCTTTTAACACAGCATCAAGCTCAGCCAAGTTTATATGCTGCGTGTCCCTCTCCTTTCGTAACCAGCTCGCATCCTCTACGGTAGCTCCATCGTGCTCCAGTGACACTCCAGTGGCTAGGGAACTTGCATCAACCCAAACATCGAGCTCAGGGCCATCAACACACCACTTTCCTTACACGGGGTCTTCTTGACACACTCTTGCGACAACTTCTGTTATTGTTGTTAAAGGAACATCAGTCACTTTGTCATCCCAGCCCTTTGTCATGTCTGCCGCTCTCCTCTTAATGAATGCTGCAGCCACACTGAGCCATTTAACCACTGGGAAGTGCCCGACTAGCTTTCCACAAAATGAGAACATGCTGCGTCGAGACCTGTGGCACACTTGGGACCTCATTCCCTCGTTTCCATATTAGCATTTTGCCTTCTTCCTGAACTGTTAGGCCAAGCACTTGTGCACCATTCTGCAGTCACTCTGGTTCCTTGCTCGCCAGTCCAAAGTTAGCCAAATGTTGCCTCACCCTTGTTGCGGAAGCTACATCTTCATTGGTAAAGACATTGTCAATGTATGCCAAAGTTACCTGCCGCACTGCATCATCTTTTGAGAGTATAGCCTCAACAATAGCCTGCATGCTAGAGGGTGCTACATTGAGTCCAAAACCCATGCACGATAGGCAGTACCTCTTTCCTTCAAGGATAACTGTCTGGTACAGCCACAAGGATTTGTTCACACACACTTGCAAATACGCCCTTTGGAGATCGAGCAACGACATGTTGGAGCCCTTCCTTCTTCACTCTCATAACTTTTGTGCACAGATGTCCGCATGCGCTGTGTTAGTGTCAACATATTCATTCAATTCGCGAAAGTGTAACACCGAGCACACTTTCGACTTATTCTGTTGAAAGACAGCAATTAATTTGAGGGACAGAGTTCCTTCTCAGGATAGGGAAGCAGCTATCCATTGTTCAACCACATTTCCAGCTCATGACAGTAGTCTTGTCGAACTTGAGTGGACATAGGATACTCAGGCACTTTGTTCATAAGTACATCAGGTGGATGATTACCTGACCATTTTCATGATGCTGTCTAAGCCCTGGTCTGCTCATTGAACTCAGCGCTGAAGTCCGGTTCCTCAGTTCTGATCACAGCGCAGACATATGGCTCTGTCTTAGAGAAGATAGCATCACTGGACTGGTCTATGTGGACTCCACCAAACATCCTAATAATATCCATACCAATTACCATGTCGAAACCCAACAGCAAACTGTTCACGACCAGCATGTCAGCTTTCACAGGGCTTACGTTATCTACTGCCAACATGATAGTCCCAATCCCATTACTGCAGAGAGTCTTACTGTTGACTGTCAGAACATCTGATACCTGCCGACTCCAGTCATGAGGAACCAAGAACATCCAGAGTCCACCAGTGCCATGTGCTTCTTGTTAACCACAGCTTCAATGATGGGGAGCACCTCTTTTAATTTGAATGGGGAGAGAGTGGCGCTAACATCTCGCCCCTATTTCTGTTTCCCGGACAGTTTTTCATTAGGTTTCCAGTTTTGTTGCAGAGATAACAGCGCATGGCAGATCTCTCTCTCCGGTTTCTAACACTGCTGCGCTGCATACAATCTCAGGCCAGATGGTTCAGGCCCCTACATCTGAAACAGGTGACGTCACTCTGACCAGTTTTGTGAAGGTTTGGTGTATGCGAGGCCTGCTCAGCTTGCACTGCAGCGGCCAGATGCTCATCCCTGGTGTCCACTAATACAGCGTGAGCCCTTTCAAGCACCTCTCTTAAAGTTAGGGTTTCTAACCTGGTTGACAATCAGAGTAGTCCCCCGACATGACTCAGAAGCCCATTGACGAAGCCGCTCTTTATCCAACATTCTGGCGGCATTTCCCCTACTAGTCGTGCTAATCATTGTAAGTCGGTTAGGAACTCATCTGCAGTCTCTTCTGGATGGAGGTCACACGTGGTAAATTGTTTGAAAGCCACGAACAAATCCATTCCATAGGCTTTTATAAGAGCATGCTTGATCTCCTTGACATCATCTCATTGCTCTTTGGACAGCTGCTGCTATGTTTCTCTGGCCACACCTTTTAATTGTAGTGGCAGAACTAGCTCTACCTTGGTTATCTAGCACAGCTCGCAAGTCATTTCCAACCGTTCCATTATTGGTGTGTCTGTTGCTGCGCTGCTGAACTCAGGGATAAGCCGAATGTCAAATTCCCTGGATCCTTTTTCTTGTTCACCACCTTTTTTTTATCCAGCTGTGGACGATTGCTAAACACATAAACGTCGGCTGTTCAGCAGGATATTCGTTGTCTCTTTGAATGACAAATCCTGGTTGGCTCATTAGAGACAGCAGTCTGCAGGTTCTGCCTTTCAATTTCACTACAAATTGCTTATGAAAAATTCATGGAGTTTTGGAGCGAAATTTTTGAAATTTTAGTGAATGACACTTAAGACATTTATCAATTAAATTTTTTTTATCTTAATTAGTTATTCCTAACTAAGCAATAATGATATTATGGTTAATGTTGTCAAGAGCAGAAGTAAATGACACCGTGAAATCGATTCTTGGATTTACTTTCAAAAACACCTTTCTCTTTCACGTACACCTCACACTAGAGACAATAACCGAATCCCAATTCTGTGTGTCGGTAGGCTGCGATGGATTTTGCAAGTCAATTTCAGGGCATATTGACTGGAGCGCTTTTGTCCCTCATGTCCTGCTCTTTTTCTTCTCTCTCTCTCTCACTCTCTCCCTCTTTCTTCTTCCTTCCATCTTTCTCTCTCCTTCCGAACAGACCAGTTGACAACCAGGGAATAGACCCGGTGACGGTTGGGGAGGCAACTGGCAACCGGGAAAGACGGGTAGTGGGGCAAGATAGGTTAGCAACCCAAATTGCACGCTCCGTGAGGAGCAACCAAGCAGGATGCTACAACGAACCTAAATGCACAATACCCCCAGGGGATTCCGAGAGGGGGGGGCGGAAGAGATCCCCAACATGATGGATTTAACGGAAGCGAACAAGAATGCCCAACCAACTTTGAGCAGATGCATTTGTGGCAAGACGTGCAAAAACCAAAGAGGCTTAAAGATACATCAAAGCCGGATGAAATGTCTGGAGTGGGGTAACCGGGAGCAACATGCAGGTGCAAGCCCTGGTAAAATGGAGGAGGTGCAGGGACAGGAGTCATACCACAGTGCCCAGTCCCTCCAAGCTTCAGTTCCTCTCACTCTGGGCAAGGAGTCCCGTAAGAAGATTAAATGGCCCCCAGCGAACAACAAGGGAGCCTGGCAGGATTTCGACAATGAAATTTGTGAGATAATCCAGTCAGCTACGAAGGGGGACGTGGAGAGGTGACTAAGTTTTATGACGACAATAATAACTAGCTTGGCGTCAGAGAGATTTGGTTGCGTCAAACTCCGGCAGCCAAGGAAGCCCTACACTGCCAACCGTAGGGTGAATAAAATGAAAGATCTAAGGAAAGAAATAAAATCCCTTAAGAAGCTCTATAGAAGGGCAAGTATAGAAGAGTGTCAACCCCTCGAGGAGCTCCAGGGAATACTCAGAGGGGAATTAAAAACTTTACGGCAAGTGGAGTGGCAGAGGAGGAGGAGGAAAGAAAGATCAAGGAAGCGGGCAAATTTCCTGTCTAATCCCTTCGGCTTTGCAAGAACATTACGAGGGGAGAAGCGAAATGGGAATTTGGAGGCATCGGAGGAAGATATTAACAGCTATCTTTGAGATACTATGAGTGACCCTGCAAAAGAGCAAGATATGGGCATTAACAACCGCTTAATTCAGCAGAAGCCACCAGTGGTCCAATATGACACCCGCTTGCCAACCTGGAAGAAAATGCAAGAATTTGTGAGAGCCTCAAGATCCACCTCAGCACCAGGACCAAGTGGAGTACCTTACATTGTGTACAAGCGGTGTAAAGGGGTTCTACAAATCCTGTGGAAGATATTGAGAGTCATTTGGAGGAGAGGCAAGATCGTGGAGCAATGGAGATTCGCTGAGGGGGTATGGATCCCGAAGGAGGAGGGTTCGAAGTTATTGGACCAGTTCCGATTAATTTCATTATTAAACACTGAAAGTAAGATCTTTTTCAGTGTATTGTCAAGGCGATTATCAGATTTTTTCCTAGGTAATGGCTACATTGATACATCAGTCCAAAAGGGCGGGGTAGCCGGTATGCCAGGGTGCCTTGAACATACAGGAGTCCTGACACAGCTCCTGAGAGAGGCAAAGGAAAGCAAAGGAGACTTGACTGTATTATGGTTGGATCTCACTAACGCCTACGGATCCATGCCACACAAACTGGTGGAGGAAACCCTAAAGAGACATCACGTACCGCCATCAGTGTGCGATCTTATTGCAGACTATTATAAGAATTTCCGGCTGAGAGCATGTTCTAGTTCAGTAACATCAGAGTGGCAAACCCTGGAAAAGGGTATTATTACAGGGTGTACTATGTCTGCCGTCCTATTCTCATTGACTATGAACATGCTTGTGAAGGTGGCAGAGGTGGAATGCCAAGGTCCTTTGTCTAGATCAGGAGTCCGCCAATCACCAATAAGGGCTTACATGGATGATTTAACCGTGACGATGACATCTGTCATGGGAGGTAGATGGCTCTTAAAGGGTCTCGAGAGAAATATGACCTGGGCTAGAATGTATTTCAAGCCAGCAAAATCCAGGTCACTAGTATTAAAAAAAGGCAAGGTCATGGAGAAAATCCGATTTACAGTCGCAGGAGAAACAATACCTACTCTGAGTGAAAAGCCTATTAAGAGCTTGGGCAAGACTTTCAACAGTAGTCTGAAGGATACAGCTGCAAAACAGAAGACTATAAAAGACCTTGAGTGGCTGACGAAAATCGACAAATCTGGATTGCCTGGTCAATTTAAGGCATGGTTATTCCAGCACGCAGTTTTGCCCCGGATATTGTGGCCATTGCTCGTCTATGACATTCCGATTACCACTGTGAAATCGTTAGAAAGAGCAATTAGTAATCAGTTGAGAAGGTGGCTGGGCTTGCCGAGATGGTTAAGTGGTGCAGCTCTCTATGGGAATGGCAACGCATTGCGCCTCCCCTGCAGCAGTCTCGTGGAAGAATTCAAAATCACAAAGACAAGAGTTCTGCTGCAGTATACAGAGTCTGAAGATCCAAAGGTGGCAGCAGCAGGAATTTAGATAAGATCTGGCAGGAAGTGGAGTGCGAGGAGAGAGTTGCAAGTGGCGGAGGAGAGGCTTAGGCATAAAGATATCTTAGGGTCGATAGCTAAAGGCAGAACGGGATTGGGATTTTTCCCCTTGACGCATACCATCAGTGCCAAAGGCAAGGAAAGACGCCAACTCATCCTAGAAGAAGTCAGAGAGGGCGTAGAAGAAGGGCGTTACGGCAAAATGGTCGGTCTGAGTCAGCAAGGAGCCTGGACAAGGTGGGAGGACGTAGAGAAAAAAAGGGTTACATGGTCAGATTGTTGGTGGCCGGATTTCAACGATATTCGATACATCATTAAATCAGTGTATGATGTGTTACCGAGCCCAACGAACCTGCACATATGGGGGAAGATAGAGACCCCCAATTGTCAACTATGTGCTAGGAAAGGATCTTTACAACATATCCTTAGTAGTTGCCCAAAAGCTTTGGGTGATGGATGGTACCGTTGGCATCACGATCAAGTACTCAAGGTAATTACAAATGAGGTGACTAAAGCTATGAGGGCTAGTAAACATCAACTAGGAAAGAAATTGAAGCAGATCAACTTCGTAAAAGCAAGAGAGAAGATACAGAGGAAGAGGAGAGAGAAAACGAACCTATTATCTTCCGCAGACGATTGGCAGTTGATAGTGGATCTGGAGACTCAGTTGAAGTTCCCCAGACACATAGCTGTAACATCGCTAAGACCTGACCTCTCGCCAATGAGAGGAAGAGGTCCAAATACCAAGAACTGGTCGAACAATGTCAACAAAAGTCATGGAAGATACATTATGACCCCGTAGAAGTTGGTTGTAGGGGCTTTGCTGGACAGTCTTTGGGCAGAGCCCTAGCAAAAATTGGTATAGTCGGGGCAGCTAGAGTGAGAGCGCTGAAGGACATTACCAACACAGTTCTGAAGGTGTCAAAGTGGATTTGGCTTAAGAGATCAGAGCCATGGAAGAAATAAAGAGGACGATGGAGGAGCCTAAAGAATTAAGACTAGGAGACATACTACACACCATAAGTATATAATGAGTTAATATTAAGTTACAGCAGTTGGAATATCAGGGGGAGGGGTTGAGAATCATTGGCGTTTGGGAGGGGTGGATGGTTATTTAATAATACGTCTTTATTTATCTATTTTTTTTTTCTCCTCGTATACTGGTTATGGTCCGCTACAAATTTAAGGTTTTAATAAGTTTATTTGCCAGCGGCCACGAGCAGTTTTAGTTAATTGATTGAAACCTAATTGCAAATAGTTTATGGGACGGAGTGGGGGGACTGGAGATAGGTTCGAAATAGTAATAAATTAGAATGTATAGAGTAGCGTTTTTTTTGGGTTTTTTTTAGAAATACGCATTAGATTGGTAATTAGATTAATGATAAACGGGGAGAGATATCTTGGCAAATAAGTATGAATTAATCTGCAGTAAATGATTTCATGAGCCAAATAAACGGGAGTTTTTCCTTTTTTTTTTTTTTTCTCCGTCTTCGAATAAGGGTATAAAGTAAAAGTTAAAGACTGACTGAATAGTTTTGAGTAGGGGCTTAATTCATGTTAGTTTGGAAGTATTAGTATAGGATAGTTTTGACGGGAGATTCGTGTAAGTCTTGTGAAGTGTAACTCATGGACGAGTATTAAAAATAACATCTTACCTCGGTACCGATTCCGGAAGTAGACAGCCAAAACCGGGTGAGGTAAAGATGGTATTATATAGCAGAGGAGTGTGGAATGCCCTGTTTTCATTGGCTGTTGACTAAAGGACAGATGTCTATAAGAACGGCCGAAGTCCGGCCTTTATTTATTTAATTTTTCTTTGCTTTGGTAAAGGCACGAGCGTAGCACGTCGCGATCACGGAGGCGGCTTGGCTCTTCCAGAGTCATGCCGGGGTTACTGTCGGAGCCGATATGATGCAGAAATAACCCAAAATTGGCAACGAAGACAGTTGCATCACTGAAGACCTTCTTGATGCATCTAGGATGTATGATTGAAATGAAAGGCAGCCATATCTGTTTCCAACTTCTGCTCTACAAGCCAGACACATCTGTGCGCGCTTCAAATGTCCAGGTGCGTTGCGTCCATTACCTTCACAGATATGTAATTATTTTACATCTCCAGTTTGGAGAATAATCTAGAAAGCTTTTTAGTAAAACAAATAATTCATTAAATTTCCCCTCTATTTGGAAATTTTAAACTGTATAATTCCCACTGATTATCATTTATTGAAATGATTTTCAATGAGACAACTTTCTCTTTTTTAATATTAAAACCTTCCATTTAATCCAATAAATATGCATACCAAAATTGGGAGCTCTACATTAAACAGTGAACATCTATAGAAGACAAATAAACAAACTCTCCCTAATTATTAAAATAGATGTATTGCTAAAGATTTTACTCTGAAAATGTATTGCAAGTTTGGTAACACTACATCAAACTGATTATCTATAAAGGAGACACAAACAAACTCTCCCTAATTATTTCTATATATTTCAAATTTAAATAGTTTTGCATAGAATGTTATTTTCAATCATTAAAAGCAAAAATCAATTTACCAAGAGATCATAGGATTCTTTGACGATAAGCCTTTTTCATCATACCAAACAACAAATCTTTTAATGTGAATGATGTATTCAGACTTTTCCTACAAAAAAAAAAAAAAAAAGTAAATAAAAGATATTAAAATACCAGTTCAACAATGCTATAAAAAATGACAGCAATATTTTACAATAAAAAAAACAAACCTTTATACTGTACTGCATTTTCTGAATATTCAACTATAAGTAAAATTAAGCAAATATAACAATAGGTATCCTGCTTTGTCTCTTTTCTATAAATAAAAAAAATTAATAAATGAAACTAATTTTTGATATATACATATATTTAAATACACCTTACTTATAATGTATAATTTATAGTTGATATTTTAAGAAACAAATTATGGTGTCTATTAGTCAAGTTTGATATAACAGAAAATTCTATTTCTATTTCTGTTTACATGATTAGAAAGGTCCAGTACATAGAGATGGACAAACTGGAAAGTATGCTACAGAAAAGTGTAACACTATATATACATGAATATTAAAGTAAAAATAAATTCACAAAATAATTCAAAAATGAATTTAAAACACAAACAGATATATTGTAACTATCAGTTTCATACAAGCATAAAATTGACTGTATTTGATACATTGATTTTAAATTTGGTTTTGAATTTATTTTTACCATACAAGTAGTTCTATCAGATATCATACATGTAACTGTAAAGATTGCAAGATAACCAAGTTGTCATTTACATTTTATTCATATTAATTAATGGCTGCAGGAAGAGTCAAAGTAATAGCACACTTATAACACTGGTCAAAGGATCTGTGTAATTTTTGCCCTTGGTCATGCATTACTATACCCATCATTAAACTGAGCATAGGTACATGATAAAACCAATGAGATGCAGTTAAATACAAAGATTTTCAAGAATAAAGAAATAACTATCTGTGAAAAAATCAATCCCAATCTCTCTTCCTCTCTCATATAATTTAAATTAATTCTTTAGTCATAAGTATGTATATATGTATGCACACACACACACGGAGTAACAGTGTGATATATATAGCTGAGATGACAACCACTGCTTGATGAGTTGAAATGTCCTGAACTTATCATAATTAAATGGAGTTTATATTCTAAGGTTTATCCAAAAAGTCAGGTAAAAACATTTAATAATCAACTACATAAATAAAAAAAATTATGTTACCAACATTAATATGCTACTCATGCATATAATCATCAAGATTGATGCACATGTTGCATCAATACACATAAATACCCTCCTCAAAGAATATGATGTCAAGTGACACTTTCAGCTAGCTCTACCTTTTGTGGATAATTTCAGGAATCACCAACTTTGGATGATAAAGTTCCACAGCCATATCAGAAAGGTTGTGCTATCATCTTGAATTAACACTTCAATTACACATAATGTTCTTGATTAACATAGATGCCCTACACAAAAATTGTTTTGCATATACCCTATTATGAATGCACCACACCAGACCAATACATGCTTCCAAGCTACAAGTTATTGTCATAGTAAATGGACATGACAACCAGAGTTCAAATCCTTGACAAGGCCATTTGCACTAATGCCTTTGGGAAAGGCATAAATCCAGTTCTTCTGCTTGCTATAGATAAATAGTAGGACAGACTGGTCTCTTTAGACTTGATATGCCGACCAGTCAAGGAGAAAAAATTTCTCAATTCAAACTAGTTGTAACTGTTGTATAACAGAGAAAGACAAGCAATACTGATCTATAAAAATATAACAGCTTCTTTTCTTTTTATAACCCAAAATGTAAGAGAGGGTTGAAGACAACTGAGCTGCACACACAGAGGCCAGGTGCAAATCTTTAGTGAACTGCTTACCTCTTCCTTGTCTCTCCAAGCCTACAGCATATCAGCCAATAAGTTCACAAGGCATTTCAATTGTTCCTTTTAAAATTTCTATTCAGTGATACTAACACTGGTAACACCCGTCCCACCAATACATTCATCAAGAGGACCAATGGACATTTATCCAACCTGAATAACTTTGTTTACTTCACTACCAGTTGATCTATTTGCAGCCCCTTCCACATAAATACTTTTAGAATCCAATTTATATATAGCCTGACATGTGGTGAGACAGTGTGCTATATATATGGTTGAAGAGTCAAAATGTTCTTAACTAATAGCAATTAAATTGACTTTATGTTGTATTGAACCTCTAGTTACGTGTTATATTTCAACAATTATATAAATCTAGTCAAAATATTTATGATTTTATGAATTATTTACATCACGCATGAAAATAAAAATTAAAGCAACTAACCTTGCTTTCTTTAAGTAACAAATGTATTTCCCAATCTTTGAGCATGATCAAAGATCGTTCCCATACATCTTCATCATCAGAAGCTTCAAGACTAAAAAAGAATTTTTAAAAACTTTGGATAGAAAAGTTTTTATCTCATATTTCAGATACATCTTTAAAAAAAAAGAGAAATTCTTTAAAAAAAAAAAATGGTAGGAAATGAGTAAAGTTAATCATTCATATTCATGGATTCACTAAACTGTGGATCAAAAATATTCTAAGTAGAAAAAAAATTGAGAAAAGTCAGAAAAAAATAAAACATGAATTCATTACATAATAAGCTCTAAAATTGATTAGAATAAAAAGGGGCCATGCAGTAGGGTAGTCTAGAGACATTTTATAAGGATTAGGTCAACTTAGATCATCTAATACCTTTCTCTTCTTTTGCTCTTTGATTTTCTTTCTTCAGTTTGCAAAATCTCACTATAAATTTCTCTATTTCACCTACTTCTTTCCTTCACTGTATCACTTCATGTTCTGTCTCATTTTCCTTTTCTAACTAATTTTTTCTGTTCATATACAGTAGTAAGCATAAAGATCAGAACAATGTTAAGAAAAAGTCTTAATGTGAAATAACTTTTTATTTTAAAGCTTCATAGAGCATTTTATCAAGGAAAAATAAGGATATAAAGATAAATTATATAAATCCAAAATATAAAGCTCAATAAACTTATTTTGATAAAGTTATAAGAATAATTATATAACATTTGAAATAAATAGATGATCAAAAATATCACGACGATTAAATCTGTAACATTCAATAATTTTTTTTAGGGTAAGAATATAAAATAGGATCTTTTACTAAATTACTCAAGCACTTCACCAGCTATTGCAATGTAAACATGGCAAAAAAACCAGTGACATCATTGGAACTCAGAAAACTGATAGTCAAGTTATGTAATGAAGATAAACTCTCGATTGGGAATATTTCAAAGACTGTGGGGGAAATCTACAAGTGTTATTCATAGTATTTTAAGAAAACTTGTGGAACCTGTGTCATGTGAAGCCAAGAAACCACTTGGCAGACTTAGAAAAACTACTTCAAAAGAAGACAAATGAATTGGTAATGAATAAAAAAAAAAAAGGATCGATTTGTGACAGCAACCGCTATCTCTAAAAGAACCAACGCTAACCTTGGCATAAAAATATCAAAGCAGACCATTTCCCAAAGACTTAATGAAATAAATTTGAACTGTCAAGTAGCTTCAACAAAGCCTTACATTTCTAAAAAGAACAAAATGAGCCGGTTAAGATTTGCCACTGAACATGTCATATGGACTGAAGAACAGTCAGATTGTGTTGATTTCAGCAATGAATCAAAATTTAACCTGTTCGGTTGTGACAGGCAATGGTTCTGTTGATTCACCATGCCATTTACATGAAAATAAGCTTCCTCACTAGGAATGAGGTTGTCATTTGCCTCAAAAATTGCTTTCATCTCACATGTGAGGTTAAGCCTTTCAGCACAGTCCCCTAATTTCAACTGTTGGACAACAACTAATTTGTAGGAGTGGAAATGCAGGTCTTCATGCAAAATAAGCCTTACTGATCGATTACTAATGCCAAGTTCAATGGAATGCCTTCAAGCAGATCAATTGGGACTCCGCAGCATAGCTTGTCTGACATGTTCCACATTTTCCAGTGTATGTACTGTTCATGGGGTCCCCACCAGTCTCCTATCCAATAGTGTACCTTGTGTGCAAAGTGCATTAACCCAATGTACAGTTGTTTTATGGGTAGGAACAAACTGATATTGAGAAATGTTGAAGTGGCACTGAAATTCACACCTAGCTGCTGTAACAGACTTGTTATTTTTCATGTAACTGTCATAGGCAAACACACAATGTTCAATCGTCCACAGCACTATGGCTTCACCTGAAATAGAACAGAAAATGTTAAAGAAAAAATGCTAAGACCCCACATCCAAAATAATACCTGCCTAACAGGTGCTAAATAGTAGCCATTTCAAAGTTGGTCATCCTCTCTGCCCCACCCTTTACAAAAATGAGTTTATAAATCATATATATTTAATATATATCTAAAAACAAGATTTGGCATTAAATAACAAGCAACGGTTGATATGCCATCAAACTAAACCAAATCAAACCAATCATGTATCTTTTTAATCCAAGACTTGATTCATACACTTTACCACAAACAACATCATGAGGTGAGGTGACAATGAAAACATATAAATTTCTTGATTTTTGAAGTTACCATGGAATTTGATAATAGATGACAATATCAGAATTCACATTCTCAATTTTCAGAACCAACAGGCAGATTCCCAGATGAATCACCCTTATATAAAGTACATCCCAGTTCTGCATACTGTATTTTCCTCTTTTCGACCTCAATATAACCACTCTTAATGATTCAGTGCCATTTATTTTTACCTAACATTTTTATTTTTTATTTTTTGACATCTATTTCCATACTCTGCTTCAAGTTTTCCTAAAGACAACCCTTATATCTTTTTCTGGTCTGATGTTGACAACATTTTCCACTAGCGAGATCACCTTAGAAGAGGCATTAGGATCATTTGATCCATGATTATCAAACATTCTATGCACAAACAGCCAGTTTTCTTCAAAATTTCAATATCAGGTACAAAATCCTGCCAGTGAATCTTAAGAATTCTTAAACATTTTTGATGAAATTTCTCAAGTATCTTAATATGCCTCTAATATGTCATCCAAATTTCTGAAGAGTACAATAAAATTATCAAGACACATGATTGGTAAACATTAATCTTTGTATATTCAGTTATAACTCTGTCTGACCAAACTCTGACTTAACATATGGTTTGCCCTGAGCTGGAGTATACATTGCTTTAGTTTTCTTTTGTTTAAATAGTTTCAAGTATTCCCATGTAACATGAATAATTCTATTCAGTATTAATCATTTGTTTGCACAAAGTTAAGTGATTTCAAGTATTGCTATATAACACTGACAATGCAATACAACATCAGTCATTTGTTTGCACACAGTTAAATGGTTAAACAGTTCTATTCAATCCATAGATGTGACACTAATAGGTACTACCTCTTCGGGTCAAAGTGGACCTGGGAATAATGGTAATGAAGCAGAACTCTACATTACCCAATGCTCCAGAACTGAAGCCTAACTTTGAAATGTTGTCTGTAGGCCTCTCCTTTCTTTGGTTTGGGTTTAAATTGGAGCTTGAGTTTGGGGCAAAAGAGGCGATGGTTAGTGTGATAGTCTGCACAGAGCATCACTCTAGTATGAAGAACATCTTTCAGGTCACTCTGGTGCACAAGAATATAGTCAATGATATTGCTGATAGCGTTTGTGATAACTTGATGTTCTGTGCTGAACCTTAACAGCAAGCACGTTGTCATTCTAGTTACTAACACAATGTTTCCCAAAGATTCTCTTCCACAGAATCTAGGCTCACTCTGGCATTGAAATCACCAAGGATACAACCTTATCATCTGCAAGGGTGCCTCATAAGAGTGTGTACCGAATTGGCCCTTCCTTTTACAAACAGGGTTCATCTGTAATAGCCTAGCAAGCTGTAACAGTGACAGCAAAATCCTTGGATCATAGGTTTTACATCAGTGACCTTCTCCAAGTCCCTAGCTCAAAATCCTTCCTCAGAAGCACAGGAGCAGTTATCCAGGTTTGAGAATAGCTGCTGGATCCGATAAGACATGTCCATGGTCTAGGCATGTTGAGTCTGTCCAGCATGCCTTTTCACTAAGGTGGAACTATCTCATAGATAAGACCCTGACAGGTACAACTGCCTTATATATATATATATATATATATATACACACATAAAAACATATACTTATGTACACATACATATTTACATATAAAAACATGTATCACCATTATCAAGTTGTGCTCACTGTATAAATTTCCCTAACTTTCATTTCTCTGTATCCATTCCTATCATCTATCATTCCAGGCAAGTCCTCCAAACTACATCAGTGTCAGCAAAGAACTGATGTAACTTCTTGCAGGTCAGCTAACACTGGCATGTTCATGTGTAGGGATCCATAGAAGAATGTTGCTAATGAGTTCATCCTCACTTCTCCTGCAGTGCCCAACATGTTTTGTTCAACTTCTTGAATGATTTTGAGAAGGAAGGTAAGTGGCCGTACAGCAATTGTTTAGTGGTATTGTTTCCAGGATTTGTTCAAAACAGTATATGCCATTCTTGTGTAGTTCTCAGCTAGCTTTTTCTCCATGCATTTTGTTTTGTTGTTTGCCATACGGTAGTATTGACACAGCCACAATTTGGAAATCTCGTTTTATTTTATTGGATAGATCAGACTTCTAATATAATTGATAACCTGTTAGTAGCAGTTCAAACCTTTCTTATGCATATCACTTTCAGTATTGCTGCTGAGGTATGTGAACTTTACTGATTTTAGAGGCTTGCCACTTAAAGTAGAGATGTTATATACATATATATACTGGATACATACTGACGCAATAAATAAGGACGCAGTGACAAAGACGCAGGAAGATTTCTTTAACAATATTTTTACCTCTCACTTTATTGCAAGGGTTCGAAAGGGTTGTTCAAGGTTTGCATGTGAGAGGGTGCTGGAGATCGAACATAAACTTCATATTTTGACCCCACTGTTATGACCGTCACGTTGTGTCTTTCTTGTTCTCTTGATGTTGGGGTCCACTCCATCGGGGGTTTTCCAGGACCCCTTCGGTCGGGTGTGGCTTTCCCTACCACATCTGGTCTCTACTGTCTGGAATTCTACTGGCAACTGCTTTGGCACCCAACTCAACTCAATTATATAATAATTCAACGCCCACACGATCGCCCACTGGATCTTTGAAATCGAATGTTTAATCGTCATCAAGCGGAAATAACTGTCATGCAGTTCAGAGGTTACTCTCTTCCGGTGCATCACTGTAGTGGCACAATGGGACCTTCACCTTGTCCCATATCATAAGCCTTAATCCGCCCACGCGATCTCTTTCAATTACTGGCCATTGGAATGCGTCCTTTCCTTCCGGTGTATCACCTTGGAATAGCATTTTTGGGCTGGGTCGAAGGTCAAAATATAACAGAGACGGCTCCTCCTCATTTAAAACACATGAACTTTGTTTTACTGACATTCATGTGAAGGCTAATGCCTCCTGCTGCTAGCTCTAAGCTATGTATTAGAGATTCAGCTTGGGCAGGTGTATTTGTAAGAAGAACTAGATCATCTGTGTTTTTGGCAACTGTTCCAGTCTCTGGAGGATATTATCTGCTTCTTGCCTTTTTTAGTGTTATATGATCTATCAATATTTGAAGTACATATGTTTTTGTAAAGCATCATTATAGCTGTAACTGTTTCTATGGGAAGACCATATACTAGTAGTATTTACTCCATGTTCCTGCTGAGTATAGAATCAAATGCTTTAGAGAAATCTATGAACAACAGTGTTGCCTCAAGATTTTTTGCACATAGTCCTTCGATGATTTGGTGGGTAGCCAGAATCTGTAAAGTTATGGATTGATTTCTCTGAAAACCCTTCTAATTTTTCTCAATTTCAGGTTTGATATGGTTGAGAGACAGATCATTATAAACTACGGTTGGCCAACTTATATATACTCAAATATATACATATATACACAAATATACATGGCAACTGCATAATCTTTTACAGACCACTGCTGTCCCTCATAATCTTACATGTCCACCATCACAGTATCTCTTTGCTTATATCCCCTCATGTAACTCATCAATCCTGCTGCAGATTCACAAAATCTTAAGCAAATATGACACAAGAAAGATAACCTCTCCACTATATTGATCAGATCAGTTTGTGAAATGTTTGTGCACTACCATATGTCTCTTGAAACCAGATACCAACTTAAAAACTTTATTGCACATTGTTCAAGTCATATTGTCTGTTCCAGGAGAAACTTGTATGCATGGATTGTCTTTCATAAGACTTCTGATGATTGATATATCCAGTTTTAGAGAGCAAAATTAAACCACATTTGACATCTTCAACCATTTATGTTCTCACCAACATTACAAGTATTTCTCTTTCAAAATTGACACTTGAGGTTTACATGCCCAATGACTTCAATCTCAAAACTGGTACAGTCATCATCCAAAAGGATTCTCCACTCAGTCCTTCTCAATGTAAGGATTTTTATATTCACAAGATTACTTTTTAGGCAATCTTTAAACCTCTTCCAAGGCTTATGCTATGGACATTTACCAGAATGCAGTTGAACTAAAAGGAATTGCTTTGGTAGCCGATCATCACTCATATGCACAAGATGACTTTCATACTGCATTTGGACCATTATATTGAGAGATTCACTGTTTGTGTATCCTGCTCTAGTAAGGACTTCTGTGTCAGGTGTTTTAGTATTCCACTTGGTTACAATATGTTGCAAACATTTCTGATGAAAGTGCTCAAATATTTTTAGATGCCCACCAAGAAATGTATATATGTATCAGGTGGATAAAAAGAACACTCAACCTGTAAGATTTATGAACATTCATCTTAGTCATACGGGTAATATTACTATTAGTTTATACTCATTTTTCTAACATCCCATTGGCCACAGATGCTTTTTGAATGTGAAGGTGAATTTCAGCATCCAGAGATCCATCACTAGTCAATGAACTTTCAAAATGAACCAAAGTTTCAACAACAGCCAAATAAGTACCAGGATATACAGCTCACCTGTTATGGAGGTAAACACTTGTTTTTATTAAGCTTATTTTAAAACCAAATGCAGTACATGAGGCTGCAAATAGATCCACAGTATGTTGCATGTCATCCTCCATATTAGCCAGAAAATCAATGTTGTCAGCATAAAAGAACTTTCAGTACAAGAAAGTTTTCAATTAAAAACTGAACCTTTTAAAATCAAACATCCTTAATATATATATATATATATATATATATATATATATATATATATTAAAACTAGCACCAGCAAGATATAAAAAAATACCTTCTTAGCCTCCACAAAAAACTAGCAATTATCACTCACTCATCACTAAACACTCAGCTAAACAAAAAATCAGTAATTCTATCCAAATGCTGACATGAGAACAAACATCTACTCTCACATTTTGACCCATACACATAACCCATCCACCTTACCTATACTACCTCCACTACTAAAAATCCCACCCAAATGACCCCACAACACACCCAATGCACGGTAAGTACCACTTTCACTTTCCTCCATCAAACAACACACCCAATGCAATGTAAGTACCATCTTCCTCCATTAAATCTTTATATCCATCTCCATGCACCCCCCCCCACAAACCTGTTTACATTATGTTAGTTATGTTTTCATGATTGTTAGAAATATGTCTGAACACAGTATATTTAACATATCCCTTACACACACACACCATCATATATTACAATAACATATATGTAATATAGCATTAACACAACATAGACAGCTAATAAAAATTATTATTGTAATCCAACACAACTCCTTACCTATTATCCCTATGTCCCAGACCTATCATGCTTACAAGTTAAATCAAAAATTTATTTTCTTAATTATGCAATGATGATAATTTGCTCTTTAGTTAAAATCATCACCATACACATAAAAAAAAACCAAAGAAAAAACTACATAGCTAATACAAACAATCATTGTGATGTCTTGACAATATATTCACTACATTCCTTACGTACATACAATCATGGGTTACAATGATGCATACGTAATATATCATTATCACATGATAACTAATACAAATTATTATTGCAATATAACACAAAACATATTCCAGCATAAAATACTAATATTACTACATAATATATTACAATATTACATGTCTCATCACTACAGTATTTGTTGCATTCTGAGGCACCATACTCCTTTGTCTATTATGCTTACAAATCAAAACTTTATTTTCTTCATAATGCAATGATGATGATGATAATTTGTTCCTTAGTTAAAATCATCACTACACACATAAGAATACAAAATATAAATAAACAAATACTTCAGAGTATATTACAATATGACATGTCTCATTGAAGAATGAAGAGAGAAAGAAAAAAAACACCAAAAACCAACAGAGCAACACCAAAGAGAGAGGCAATCCGTGACTGGAACTCAGTTACTAGCTGAACCCTCTTCCAGGCAACACCATATACAATCATCTTTTGTATTAATCACTGACAACACCATCTTCGATAGTACTCTCTATACCTTGAGTGCAAAGTCTTCTGTCAAACCTCACAATGCCCTTCTTTTATAGTGGGCAAAGCACACTGGTCACACTTGGTCAATATGCATAAATATTGCGGTTCCAGCACATACTTGTTTTCTCCTTACATTAAAGCTCCGCACATCTAACAAAGACAAGCTCTTGTATAGCGGCAATAAGGTAAGTCATTACTATCTTCATTATTGGACTCAAGTTCCTGACTGTCACGTCTGAGACACTTCCCCTCTCCTGATCTCCAGATAAAATGAATGACAGTGCGGATGTGATCTTTTGTTTCAAGTGCTCCTCCAAAGAGGGATCATTTGGATTTCCTGCTCCTCAGGGGAACTCTCACTGGGCATGTCGGGATTTGTTGGTGAGCCACCATTATCGGAGGGATCACTTGCTGAACCAAACCCCAAGTAGATTGGCTGCTCACTATCTTCTTTGTCACCATCCGAGAGATGTGATCCTCGAAAAGAGCTTAGATCTTTAACATGATGAAGTGTTCCATTGACCCATACCAACTGCTGACTGATCACCTCAGTTACGCATCTGATTCTGAACTTGGTCATGCACCTACTGTGAGGGGTCTTAACTCATACAATATCCCCCTTTTCATATCTCCCTCAAGTTATTTGTGGTTCAGGAGGGAGCATGGCATCAGTCTCTCACTCGGATGTGGTACCTATGTAGCACATCAGTCAGCGTGTACTCCTCTACCAAAGCTTGCAGAATTCTCAAGTGCCACCTCACCAGCATTTCACAAGCCGCCTTTGTGTTTACACGTGCCTTCCCTGTTAGGATGTTGGACACCCATAGATGCACGCATTGGTTGGTGTCTGATTAAGGGGTTCATACCTTACCCAAGAGTATTTGTCTGAAAGTGAATGTAATAGTGCAACTGGAGTTTGAACTCACTTAGTATGATTTTGCAGTCCAACACTTTAACCTTTACACCACAAGGACACCCCCTTATATATATATATCATCATCATCATCATATCGTGCTGGCAGCACGGATATCCCTGACCCTCTCTCGCCACTCCTCCCTATCGTTCATCGCCCTAGGTAGGTCTTCCGGACAACAACCTGTATCCTCACATAGCTGCTGAATGTACGTTTGAGCTGGTCGTCCTGCTTTTGCGTGGCCATGTGTGGGGATCCATAAGAGTACATCTCTTATGAGTTCATCTCTGCTTCTCCAGCAGTGTCCTGCATGTCTGGTTCGTCTAACTTGGATAGTTTTCGTGATAGGGGGCAGGTGGCCGTACAGTTGGTGTCTTGTGGGGTGTTGCTGCCAGGACTTGTTCAGGATTGCACGCAGCATCATATATATATATATATATATACTCACCCACTAACAACCAAAAGTTTAGACCCACCCTGAATTGTTTCTCTAAATTTATAATAAAGTCTAATTTTACACTTAATTGTAAAGTTCGAAGAGAACTGCCCAAGAATTAGCAATAGTTTTTGTTTTTTTTCTATACTGCTTAGGAATCACTTCCACCAACACTTTTACAAGTTACTGGAAAGAATGCCAAGAATTTACTCTGCAGTATTATATGCTCATGGTGGATTCTTTCAAGAAAAGAAAAAATAAATTTTCTTTAATTTTTAAAATCATATTTATTTTATATTCACTTTGATTTGAATTATTACATAATTGCATGCAAATATAGAAAAAAAATTAATTTAAAAAACTTTCTTCATTTATAAACTTATTTAAAGAAAAAAAATTCATGTAATCCCAAACTTTTAGTCATCAGTGCATATATGCTTGTGTGTGTGTGTGTGTATATATATATATATATATGTGTGTGGTGCCTTCAATAAGTTTCCAGACTTTTTTGTACAAGCATTTAAAATTGTCATAGACTCTTGAAAATTCAATATGTTATTGCTATACATCTTATGAGATGACAGACCAACTTTTATGATTTCAGCTTCAATTGATCAGCTACAGCAGCAATTGGAATACACCCAACTAAAGCCTGATTGTCACAGCTGGTGAATTTCAAAATTGAGCATGAGTTTTTGAGTGGCATAAGAGATTCAAGGAAGGCAGGAAGTCTGTGAGGGATGATGAGAGGTCTGGGAGGAGTAAGGAAGTCAATACACCAGAGTTGATAGGCCAAAGAGTTAGGGTTACTATGTTGAGGTTTTAAGGGAGTTCAGGAAGAGATTCCGTTGGAAGAGGCCAGCACTCTTCAAATCGGCTCAGTGGCATTTCCACCAGGACAATGCACCAGTCCACAACTCCATCCTTGTCACAGACTATTTGACCAAGATGGGCATCAAGACAGTTCCTCACACTCCCTATAGTCCAGACCTTGCTCCCTGTGACTTTTGCTTATTCCCTAAGCTCAGAGGCTGTTGTTATGAGACAATTGAAGAGTTGAAAGAGGCTGTGACAAAGGTCATTGACACGCTCACACAAGAGGACTTCCATGGGGCCTTCCAGAAGTTGTTGGAATGGTACAAGGGCATTGCAACCACAGGAGATTACTTTGAAGGGGACTAGAGTTTCATGTGTGTACTATAAATAAAAGTGCCCATACAAAAAAAGTCAGGAAACTTATTGAATGATCCTTGTGTGTGTGTGTGTGTGTGTATATATATATATATATATATATATATATATATATATATATATATACACACATACACACATATCCAGGAAAAACTGGAAATAAATCTGACAATATGAAAATGTATAAAGATGATAAAACAAAAAATTTTCAGAGGATGATTTTATTTGTAAAAATATTAGCCAATGATTTAGTTTTTAGACCTTCATCAGGGCATGCAAGTTATTAACAAAAAAAAAAGCAATGAAGAGAGCCTGGTTGTGTCTGGATCAAACACTTGTTCTTTCTATAGAAAAGACGACTTGAGTGTCCTCTAGAACATATGATTTGGTTCAGACACCCAGTAGAGGTGTCCGTGGTGTAATGATTATCGTCATAGGAAATGGACACGGTGATAAGAGTTCAAATCCTGGACGAGACCGATTGCATTTCACATCGCACTAATACCCTTGGGAAAGGTATGAATCCAATTATTCTCCCTCCAGCTATGGGTAAATAGTAGGATAGGCTGATTTCTTCAGCCTTGGTGAGGCAACTAGTCTAGGAGAAGGAAAACTCTGAATTCAAACCTGTTAAACTCCGCTTAAAAATTGACTGTGTGTCATATCCTGCCCAAGCGGAGGGGTTAGTAAATATGAGTAGAGGTTGCAACTGCCCTCAGTTCATTAGGATGCTTTGCCAGCACTCTGGTATACTTCAAAAGCTCAACTTCCATAGTTTCAATACCAGTCAATCGCTGTAACTCCATCAGTGTGCGGTCAGGGAAACCAGACACAAAAGCCATTTTCACAGTCTTCTCGAGGCCTCATCCCATGTATCCGATCAATTCTGCTAGTCGCTTTATTTTCACCGCATATACATCCACCGATTCTCCAGTCCAGGCGACTTTTCTCAGTTTGTTATAGGCTTCGAAGGAATCCTCAGAAAACACCGTCTTCAGTCCCTTCTCGATGCTCTCAGCATCAGACTAGTCTCTCTCCCCCATCTCAAGATAGACTGCGAGCGCATTTCCAACCAGATACATCAGGATTAAAGTCGCTATGTCTTCAATCCTTTGTAGCTTCGCAACCAGCTTTAGCTTGTTAAGCCACGCGACCACATCACCTTCTCCTGTAAACGGCCTCAGGATGTTGCTGCTTAGCTTCACTATCGTCCATAATGATTATTTTAGAAATACCGCCAAAATAGCTTGTTATTTAGAGAACATGTCAATACATACGGATTGACTGCTAAACCAACAGAAGCTTTAGAAGACGGAAGAAGAATGATAACGCCTCCATCAATATTGTGGAGCTTGATGCTACGATGAAGGGCATCAACTTGACCTTGAAATGGGGCCAGCAAGCAGTGGAAATAAGAATGGACTCTGCAACAGTGGCATCGTGGATCAAATCAGAAGTGTCAGGAGATAGGAGGATCAAGACAAAAGAGGCAACTGAGATGCTCATCAAGTGTCGACTCGGAGCACTTGGAGACCTAATCAGAGAATTTGGACTAAAAATAAGTTACATTAATTCAATCGCAGAAGAACAAAGCTGACATGCTGACCAAAGTGAAGAAGGCATGGCTACAGGAGAAAAAAGATCGGGCTCTCTTGTGCTGTGTGGGAGAAGACCTGAAAGACCGGCATAATATGCATCATTTTGGGAAAGAAAGAATACTCTATTTGGCAAGGAAAGTGAACCTGAGCATAACGATGGAAGGTGATCAGGAGGTGGTAAAGCAATGTAAGGAATGTCAATCCATTGACCCTGCGCCAACTAGGCATGAGAAAGGGGAGCTGCACGTAACAGAAAATTGGAAGCGATTGGCTATAGATGTTATGCACTATTGCCATGAACTGCATTTAAATATGGTTGACTGTGGGCCTGGGAGAGTAGTGATATGGCAAAAAATTAGAGTGGAAACCACGAAAGAGATAGAGAGAGTTTATGTTTGTTTGTTTGGTTTTATGGCATATCAACCTTTGTAGGTTATTTAACGCCAAATCCATTTTTATGTAAATAATCTGTTCTATTGAAAACAGTTCAGTTTAGCATAAGTACACAGCTTAATTGTCAAAAACATTTCCATTTCAAACTATTTAAACAGTTATACATAATAATTCAGTTAAGTGTAAATACAGTTTTAATGTCGAAAAACAGTTCTATTTGAAATAATTCAGTTAAGCATAAGCACGCAGTTTAAGTGTAAGTATGGTTTAATTGTCAAAAACGTTTCTATTTCAAGCTATTCAGTTTACTCAATTCATTTTAGCATAAGTATGCTGTTAGTTCTATTCAACCCATAGATAGGGCCCTATCAGGTGCTACCACTCCGGGCCAGAGTGGACCTGGGAGCGATGGCAATGAAGGGGTACTCCGCATTCCCCAAAGCTCCAGCACTGCTGGAACCTCACCATCAGATTGTTTAGTGTCATATCCAGGACACTCGTTAGGGGGGGGATTACCCCTCTGCAGAGGTGCAGTCAGTGTATTCTACAGCCCCAGCTGACTGGGCAATACACAGATTTAAATGTCAGACAGTTTTATTTCAGATAATTCAGTTCAGCATAAGTACACAGTTTAGATGTCAAAAACAGTTCTATTTCAAGCAATTCAGTTCAGCACTAGTACGCAGTTCCAATGTCAAAACAGTTCTATTTTAAACAATTCAGTTTAGCATAAATACGCAGTTTAAATGCAAAAATCAGTATAGTGAAAGAAGCACGGTTTAGTTCTATTTAACCCATAGATAGGACCCTTATCAGGTGCTACAACTCCGGGCCAGAGTGGACCTGGGAGCGATGGCAATGAAGGGGTACTCCACATTCCCCAAAGCTCCAGCATTGCTGGAACCTCACCATCAGATTGTTTAGTGTCATATCCAGGACACTCAGTGGGGGGGGTCTTACCCCTCTGCAGAGAAGCAGTCGGTGTATTCTACAGCCCCAGCTGACTGGGCAAAGAGAGTTTATGGAGAGGGGACCAATGGAAGAGGTCCTAATGGATCCTTCCGTTCAGAGGTCCTTAGGGAGCTGTGTGAGAAATGGGGTGTCAAGCAATATCTTAGATCCACGTATCGCCAGAGTGGCAACGGGATCATAGAAAGAAACCATAAAAGCTGTGGCAGAGAGAAGCCGAATTTCACCCCAAGAGGCAGTCTTTTGGTATAACATGACCCCAAAGAATGGCCAAGACGAAACATCCGTGCCACATAAGTCCGTATTTACATACAAGTGGCAACATTCACTGGCCAGAATGGGAGGAGGGGAACAGGGGCAAGCGAAAATTGCAGTGGGTGAGGAAATGTTGGTGAAACCACCTAACACTCGCTGTACAATGCGATGGGGCAGAGGAAAAGTGACTGAGGTACTGTCTCAGAACAAAGTGGCTTTGGACGGAGTGCCACGACATGTGCTAGACATATGGAGGGTTTCACTGCCATCAGATGAGGAGGTAGCAGAAGTTCCCCAAGAAGAACACACTCGAGGTCGCAACACGAGCGAAGATGCCCAGCTTGGATGGCGGATTACAAAACCAATTTTTGATCTTTAAGATCAAGGGGGCGTGTAGTAAAATGATTCGTTAACGCTTGTGGCAAGAATATAAAAGACGAAAAATGACTTACCCTCCCCCGGTTGAGAAAGAAAAAGAAAAACAAGATGGTGATTGGTACCGGTTCATATAACCGTGAAGTCTCATAAAGTAACGAAACTACTCGAGCTTCATATGCAGATTATCTGCTACCGGTTTGCATAAAAAGCCTGTTTTTCCTTTGTCACAATTCGAGTGAAATTGCACATCAACGAGTAGGACATACGATTTGCTGATCATAAATAACAGTAGGGAGAACCAAGGCAAATTGTTATGCAGTTCTGGATATGCCTGATGTTATCACATGGCGGACTACCTTTTAACCAATGTGGGAAGCTTGTGAGCCACCAACCTGTGCACTATTGTATGCGGCAATGTGTTGTATTTTGGCCTTCGACCCAGCCAAAAATGCCATTCAAAGTGATGCACCAGAAGGAAGTGACACATTCCAATGGCAGTTATGAGAGGAAATCGCGCAGGTGAGCTCGGCTGATAATATGGGACAAGGTGAAGGTCCCACTTCAGAGTGATGCACTGGAAGAGAGTGACCTGTGAACTGCATGATAGTTATTTCCGCTCGATGACGATCACACATGCCATTCCAAAGATCGAGTGGGTGTTGAACTATTATATAACTCAGTCAAGACAGAAGTCAGAGAGTTGCAGTTAGAGATCGTACGGAGTTATAGACAAGATGTGGTAGGGAAAGCCACATCCGGCTGAAGGGGCCCTCGGGTACCCCGATGGAGTTTGGGGACCAGAAAAGTTGCTGATAAGATGCAGTAAAGAAAGCCATCACCCAGCAGAGTGGGCCCCAGGGCCTCCGGTTGAGCATCAGGAGAACGAGAAAGACACAACACTGACGGCCATAAGAGTGGGGTCAAAATATTGCAGTTTCTGTTTGGTCTCCAGCTCCCTCTCACACGCAAACCTTAAGTAACCCTTTTCGAACCCTTACAATAAAGTGAGAGGTACATATATTTTATAAAGAAGTCTTCCTGCGTCTTTATTATTGTGTTGTTATGATACGGCATATGAGATTATAACAAACCGCGATTTGGTGCCGAAAACCAGACATATCGGTCATGATATGGTTACAGACTGGGTTTCCACGGAGACGATCAGAGAAAACACAAGGCCCCCAGAAAATAAGAAGAAAAGAAAAAAAAAAAAAAACAACACACCGATGTGAAAAGAACAGAAAAAAAAAAGAAAAGAGGAAGACACTGCAACGTGCTGGAAGAGAAGAAGAAGAAAAAAAAAAGAAAACAAGAAACAAAAACAAACCAGCAACAAAAAAAAAAAAAAGAGAAGAAAAAAAACTGTAAGTAGATTGCTGCATTCATATAACTCTATCTCTCTGTCAATTAATATTTGGGTTCGTAAAAAAGGATTTAAATTGGTTATAATGGTGAAAACATTAGTTTTAATGACAAGGGCCTTTCTAGAAGGATAAAATTGGAAATAATTCTTTAAAAAAAATAAAAATATGTGTGATCCATAGATAAAAATCATGATTACAGCTATGTGTAATATTGTATCATAGTGAGGGAGAGCAAGAAGGGAAACAAAGATGACTATGGGACAGTTGCTGTCTGTTTTTTGAGACACTTTATATAAACAATATGTTCATAAATGTATTTTATAATAGATCCGGGGGGGGGGCTGTGAGTAAAAAGTTATAGTAAACAATTTTTTATGAATGGGGTTTCGTAGTAACTTTTCAGTGCTCTGGCCAAGTGGTGATCGAAAATGAGAATTTTAATCCAAGAGATGGAATTTTCGGAGCATCAATGGGGTTGCCCAAGAATTTTGCATATTAGTGGTTGTCTGAAGAATGCGCATATACTTTTTCGATATTTGTGAAGTTGGGAGAATCAATATTTTCGGCGCTGGTAGAATCAGACTTTTTTTTTTGTGGAAGTTGTTGATACCAATTATTGACTGATCTTCAGTCAAATGACCATGTTTCTTTCCTTGGAGAAAGATTCTCATTGCCATGTCTACATGGGGAACCCATCTGGTACCCTTCACTAGTGCTGGTGAGTAGATTCTAGCTTCAAGTTCTTCTCCAATGATCTTGAGTTCTCTCTTGCTCTTTGGACTGAAGTGGTAAGTCTTCCATATCAAGTGTAGACAGTCATTGACAAAGGGCATAATAGGACTCTTGTTTTTGTAGCTTCAATAGGGCTAATTCAAGCCTGTGTGCCATACAGTGAAAGTCTATGAGATGGGGAACTTCCTGCCTTAACAGTGACACAACACCATTCCTCTGTCCTGTATTCACATTAGCCCCATCTGCATAAAACCCAACAATTCTTGATGACATTTCATCATCACTTTTGAAAGAGCAGATTTAGTAGCAGAGATAATGCCTTCAGCATGATCATGTTCAATAGCAATAACTTCAACAAGTTTATTTTCTGCTTTGCAATTCAACACTGTTCTCACATAAACTGCTTCATTTTCTGACACAGAGCTGTCAGTGGCACCATCGATCATAGCTGATACAAATGAGAGTCACTGATAGATTCCAATGTCTCATCTCTGATCATACTTGCAATAGTAGACATCATTTCACCACATCTCACATTGTTACTGTATGCAGGTGTCACAGGTAGCCCATTTTTGTATTGTAGTAAGAGTAGGAGCTTGAGTTTTGTAAAGGCCATTTCTTCCTTCCCAATACAATAAACTGTGTTAAATTTAACTTTCAAATCCGACAAATCCTCTTCGTTTCATTTGATTTCTGTCTCGAGAAATTTCTTGGCAATGCGTGAGTTTTCAATTAATCGTTTGCTTGTTTTATTAATGATAGAGTTGCAGCACTTGTCGTGTCAAAGACTTTTACTATGAGCAAGGACGTTTTCATATTTAAATTAGTACTACCATCTACAAAATCAGTTTTTCCAGCCAAAGTTGGACCAGTCCAACGACAAAAATCACAATACATCCTGTTTTTTCTCTATCGTAATGAAGCCAGGTGAAAGTTGACAACCAAACTTGTCAGAATTCTCATACAATGGATGGCTTACTTTCATTTTGTGTATCATCATTACTTTGTTTATCATTTGAGGCATTCTTTTGAGTCTCAGTTTCATTCAGTATTTCTACTTTGTTCGATTTTGCAAAGAAAGCCGATATCAGCTTTATTGTTTTCTTCGATGCCAAATTTCTTTCACGTTTAAATCTTTGCGCTTGTTCAGAAAGACAAATAAAACATGAAACTGCGAATAAAATGTACAAAAATCATAATTTTTATTTTTTTTGGTGGATTGCTGATTTTATTTATTGAACATACTTCTAAAATAAACTATTATATATTTTTTTAAAAACTCATAGAATTTAATTTTTTATTTTTCAAAACAAGTGCATAAAAGTTTGCGTGCACTACGCTTATTTTTACATAATGAAATGCATTAACTTTTAAAATTTTAAATTTTTTCAACTTTAAAAATTTATCACAATTTTTTTATTCATCCAATCTTTCTAAAAAATTTTTTTCAGATCTAATGTGAAATTTTATGCTCTTTCAAATAAAACAAAAATTATTTACCAGAAAAACGTTTTTCTTTAACTTTACCCCCACCTATATTAAAATAGTTGACAAAAACAAAAAAATTAATAAAATAATGTTTTTTTTCTTAAAAAATATTCTAAGAAAAAAAAATACCAGTGCAAAACCTTTATTTAAAAAAAAAAAAAAAACAAACATTTAATTTTTTTGCTTTTTTAAAAAAATTTTGAATAGATCATCTGTAAAAAAGGTTATCTAAATCAAAATTTTCTTATTTTTTTTTCAATATTTTTTGTTGTGCAAAGTTCCAAAAGAAATGTTTATTTGCTTCTTCAGTTGAATATTCTAATTCAAAATATATGTGAATTTTTAAAAAGAAAAGAAAAAAAATTCAAAATTTACTTCCCACAATAGCTTAAATAACACCGTATTTATTTAACTGATATTATTTTTTTTTTTCTAAATTACTGAAGGCCTTAACCGCAACCGTCAATCAGCATAATGTGTAGTTTTTACGTTTTTGCAATGATATTTATGTTTTTTGATGTTTCAAAAAAGTTTCAAAAAGCCGACCATCAAAGTTTTTCAAACAAATACCATGTGATTGTGATTACTTTCATTTTAGTTTTAGAGGGTTTTTTTTTTTAAAAAACCCTCTTAAACTAAAATGAAAGTGGGTCTCATAAAATGAGGTGGGTCTCATAAAAAATTGATTTTAAAAAATTGTGAAAAGAAAAATATATTTACTGGTAAATTCTTGTAAAGAAAGCTTTTAAGTACTGTCACGTGATAGCCCATGGAGATGATAGAAATAAGATTAATACTATCCTCCTGTTGGAATGAACAATGGTGACCCGTAAAAAAAGAGACCGTTAAGGAAGAATGTAGGTCACAGAGAGGATATCAACAGGTGTTGGTACTTAGTAACCTCAGATCGCCGGACACCAAGGGGGAGAAGAGAGAAGCCAAATGATTGGCTGGGACCCCAAAACGGAAGTGGGGACTCCTTCCCCTCAGCGGAAGTAAATAATAAGAAAGTTAGTTTTTGAGCAGGGCTCGTGGCAGACAGACCCATAGCCATTTACTCCGGGTTGAAGACAAAAGAATAACTGAGACACGAGGGACCCCAGGTTCTTCAAGCCAGTGTAAAAAAATAGAATAAAGTCTATTAGCCCGTGAAAGAAGAAAGATTCTCCAGTGGAACCCCGTCGAAAAATAAGATAAGTAACTTTGGGGCCATTTCTCCTTTATACCCAAACTTTATATGCCACCCTCTCTCTCTCAATTTGAAGAAAAACAAAAGTCAAGAAAAGACATTTATATTCGTGGACTGTCCATTTATCATATGTTTTGACACTTTGAAAGTGTATCGCTTTGTACAGTAAAGGATTCATGTATTTTTATGTTACCACGTGGTCGAAGTTTGTTCTTTGCAGTTCTACGAATTTGTTACTTCATGCTTCCTTTTCAGCTTCTATTTGCCTTATGTTATCTTGCTTAGAATTGTCCTATTAATTCCTTTAAAATATCCCACGGGAAACCGGAGTTGCCGACTACTACAATATAATATTATTACGACTAAAACCTATAGGTCCATATTCTTCCATTATCTAGGGGAAGGAAGGAAAGCGGCCTGGTGGGTGTGTGGATAGTGTGAAATTTGGAACCCCTTGCCAGCAGCGGTCAGTCTGGTCCTAAATTAGTCCCTCACATAATATGCCAGTTCTTATATGCCTGAGAGAAAAACTCTGAACGAGGACTTATTCTATAGGGGATCAAGTGCCAACCTGCCCCGTCTTCACACGTGCGAAATAAAACCCCGTTCTGGGATAAAAGTAAACCTTTCGCGTCACAGTACTCATTGATCATTAATTTCTAACAGGTAAATAATTTTTTTCAATTTATAAAGAATTTTATCTTGGGACTTGAAGGTATAAAAATTCGAATTTCTTCAAGTGTTTTTTTAACAGACTTCCTTAAAAAGAAATAGAGTATATTGTTCTATTTTCTATGAAACCTTTTATTGTTTAAATAATTTGAATTTGCTCATTTCATTAAAGGAAAAAAAAAAAGGTTGAAAAGACATTTTTCACTCAGTAATGAGCTTTGGAAGATTGTCTGTGAAAAACCCAGTCACCAAAAGATAAACGTTTTATTATTTCTAGATACCACTTGGAAAAAAAATCACTTGCAATAGTTTCTTATCTTCACTAACACCAATTTTTGGCTTTTGTCTCCAACTAGTACTGCTTGTCTATAAGTAGGAGATTGACACTAATCTTTTTTCACCTAGTTTAATGACAATCTTTTCATTTTTTCATACCTCATACACTTTTACTACTTGTCTCAGAGCAAATTAACTGTCTTCATATCAGCAATCTCTATTCACATATAATTTAGATTACTCCTCTTGTTAGAGTGGCTAGACAAATGTATGTACAAAATAAGTTTTACAATACAAGGGAGTTTTACAAGCTACTTTTACTAAGGTCATTCCTGAGTGCCTCATCAATGTAAATCTCAGACTATCATTTACATTAATAATAATTATAGTATAATAAGGAAAAGTTATAAATACAGCTTCAAAGCTGAACCAGACACATCTTCACCTCAGGTATCTTGAAACTGCTGCCTCTTACAGGACCATCTAACACATCCTAACTAGGATAGTAGGATATAACTTCAAGGATGATTGTTACTAGTATCACAGAATGCTCTTGTCCTGATTTGTGATGTGCAGCCACATATGTGTATCAAACTTTGGTCTTCAAAACCACCTGCACATCCACAGATGGTAAATGAACATTATATTATCTTCTCTAGCTCATAAGATATAACCATTAAAAAATTTTTCATTACCTGTTAATTAATACTTACTTCTCAAAAGCATCAGCAGCAAATTGAGCTTTGATTAGTAATTGTCCATCTCCTACTTGCATCATCTTACTGCCATCAGGAAATGGTCCATCAAGACACTGTAAAATTAAAAAGAATTAAGAAATTACCTATGTTTTCAATATGTGTAAAGAAAGAATATAAAAGAGCAATTATTTCTATTTATATAAGAAAATAGAGCAATATTTTATTCATTTGTATCTTTTAGTATCTTTGTCAATCATTGATTCAAAAAAAAACAATACTAGCCAAAACTGATGACAATAATGACGATTAAAATGCCTCATCCAAAAATCAAATGAGTAAAATATTCTACTAACCCTACAAGTATGCAAGAACAATAACAACAAATACAGCAATGATTAGAAATTAAGGTTAAAAGTATGATTCATGCTTATGATTGGAGTGATTTCAAGTGTGATTTACACTTCTGCAATATCAACTGTGTGCTGTCATAGACATAACAACCCAAGTGAGTTATAAAACGCAACTCAAATTAAAAATGATGAAATAAGATAATAGTTGAAATTAACAATGTAACAAAACAATAGTTTCCAATCTTTTCTTACTCTCTATAATTCACAAGCTCATTTCTCATTTGAGCAATACTATTTAACTTGAGCTGCAATGGAAATTTACTAAGCTTTTTGCTCAGATGTGGCACAAGGCCATATGAAAGGGGCACCCAATGAGACTCGAACTCACTCGTGTAGGTTTGCTAGTCGAGCTTGCTAACCATTACACCACCAGAGGCGCCTAACTTGAGCTGCAATGTCTGGCTAAGGGAGAGATGACAAACACGTGGTGATCATTTAACTTTATTTTAACTGCCCCAGTGGGATGCCCTCACTAAGAATTGTAACAAAACGAAACAAAACAAAAACAAGGGGCATAACCCTTGATCCTTATTATCAGTAATTGCTTACTGATGCAACATATGCAGTGTGCTCTTTAAAAGCAACAAAATTATTTTGTACATAAATTCAGAGACATATTTCTAAAAGCTATGCATATACTTTACTTTATAAAGACTAGTTTGAACTGCAGTAATTACTTTTGTTATTCAATAGAGTAATTTTCAAATTACCCCAAGAGTATCATCCATGGGTACAGAGGTTAACTAAACCTTGAATGTTGCTGTCCAAGACAGTCGTAAACAGAGAATCTTCAAAGGGAAGGGAAGGGAAAGAAAAGTAATAAAAAAAAGGTGTATAAGAACAGAAGGAGAGGAGAAACTCAACTATTAGCAAACAAAAAACAACTATATTTCAGAGACAAACAAATACTTATCCCAGTAAAAAGAATTTACTTTGAAGGAAATAAATTTAATACATACATTTCCACTGACAGTGCACAAATAAAATAAAAGGAGAGAATTGGAAAGTTAAATGGATTTACTCAATGTTGGACTAAAACAAAGAAAAGTTGTACATTATAAAAACAATTTTTTTTACAGAAATAACAATATGGTGTTTGGGGTCAATGTTTTTTTTCTTTTCTTGTGTTTTAAATTTCAGGCATGTAGTTTACACAGGCAGGAAATAATTTTCTTCACTCTTCCAGTTGGATATATCCTTATCTGTAACACGATCCTTGTCACGGCAACATTAATGAAACACTATCATATCAACAGTTAATATAACAATGACTCTTCGACATTTCACTAGTGATGTGACACCATAACCTAACTCCACTGGACTGCTATCCTTCACCATTTTGGCCGTGATTCTGTAGAGTCCAGTTTTACAGGTTAGACCTAATTCTCTGGGAATCCTCTCAACAGCCCACATTATGATTGATCCTGTTGAGCAGTCCAAAGATTATCTGCTGGTCCACCTGCAGGCTTGTCAGGCTGGAATTGTGTTAGCATCAGTAAAAATAACCAAACCGATCAGATTTTATAAAAGGTTATCTTATATAGATAATAACACCAACAATCCATGAAATAAATACAGTTCATAAAGAAAAAGGAATTAAATTGAAATGTCTCTTATAATTTTTCCCATTGGCTCGAAGTGAAGCTTATTCATTGAGAATGTCCTCACCTATCGCCAACCATGTGAAGCCACACATAATTAATTCATCCGTCCTCTAGTGCGTGTGCCACCTTCTAACATCACCAAAAGTACAATTTCATGTCAGGATTTTCCTGCGTCCTACTTTCTTGTAGTAATCAGGGGTTGCTTAACAGTCAGAAAGCTTAATCCAGGACACTTTTCGCGTATCACCATCCAGCACAAACGTCTCTAGCTTAGAAATGTCTCCTGACTTGTCTCTTCCAATCAGCTGGATATCTTGTCTCTCACCAACCACAACACTTGAGTTTGCTGCGAACACTGCAGCTGTCTTTTTTATAGGCTTAGACCTTTGCACACGTCTTGTCGGTCACATGAGAATCCAAGATTGTGAGTTCTTAAAATACATTAGAGCAGCCATTTTCGCTTTTGCACGCCAGGCACACACGAGCACGTTTTTCCGAGGCTAAGTTCATTTCTCTTTTACATTTCTGATATAAACAATTTGTATAAACATCTACTATTGAGAATATAGATTAAAGAACAATACTAAAGCAAGTACCACTGAATAAGTGAACATATTGACCAACTCCAGATGAATAGCTCTGATATTAAAGCTTGTGAACAACAAAATGTACATTTTTTGCCTTTCTCCTTCTACCTGTATCCACAAATGGCCAGTGAAATCAATTCCAAAATGCAGAAAGGGTCTCATAAAATTTTCTCTATGTTTGGGTAAATTGGTTACCTTAGAATACTTGAAAGAAATGGCTTTATACTTCTTACATAAGCTACAAGAAGATATAATTGCCTTAATACTTTGTCTGGTTTTATGAATCCAAAACCCTGATAATCAGAGTTTACAAAAGATAGCTGCAATGCCCAAATGCTTGCATTTTACATGGCAGTCCATGATGATTAGCAGTGTGAGATGAGAAAATCTGGGCAGTAAAATAGAGAGCAAAACACCCTGAGAGAGGAATTCTGATTTACTTATCCTACCTCTAGAATGAATAAGCCCTTTCTCATCCAAAAAGAGGATAAGGCTAGCAACCAAAAAAGGAACTTTGCTACTGGTGGGGTTCAACATGAACAACTTTTCCTTAGTTAACTTCAATGACTGTTCTACCTTCAATAAATGCGAGCTGACAGCTAAACCCAGATTGGAAAAAACCTTCTTCAATTCAAACACAAATTGGAAAACATAAGTTAGCACCCTCAATAATTTAGCCAGAGACAAAAACCATTCCAATTCAATAATAGCAGCACTTGCAAAACCTACCAGAAAAATCACAACTGTGTAGTTTAAAACTAACAAGAGACTGTCTGTACTCAGACAGGCCATTGGAGGGCTTCACAAACCAACCAGGAAGGACCATAAAGCCAAAATAGGAAATGTGTCTCAAACTCATCAAGAGACATACCTCTCGTGATCAAATCAGCAGGATTATCCTTTGTATTCACATACTTAAACTTCATATAAATACCTCTTTCTCTCAACTTATCAATCTCTTCAAGGATATCCTTAAGTCTATTCTTAACAAAAACATTCTTGGTTTTAATGTCATTTGTCAACATCCAACACAAGACCACCCGAGTGTCTACAGGAACAACACAATTTAAAACATTCAGGGCCACTTGGTTGTTTGAAGGGATTTCTAATAACTTGTCTTCATTCCAAGGAAGATCCACAAAATAACACCTTTCACTAAAAAGTTATAGGGATGCGGAAAGAATTCATCTTATCATGGTCAAGTTTCCCTTAATTATTAGTCTTCAAACTGAAAATCTTTTCTACAGTCCTCTCCATGGAGGACTCTGCAAAGCAAACCAAGAGGTTCAGGTACTTAGACTTAGGCTCCAATACAAAATACATGTGGGTAACTGGGCAATCAGAATACTGAGAGATGACCCAAGAGTAAATCATACCACAAATCAGAGTATCAATTTTGGATTTCCATGCAGGCAGGAAATCTTCTATGTTGCCAAAGGGAACAAATCCCTGAGCCAGTTCAAATGCTGCACTGTTCATGAAACGAGACAGCTTCATAGGTGCCAGATACTTTAGCAAATTTGACACCTAAAATACTACTCACTGAGAGAATCTTGATGAACATCTGAAAAATTAACTGCAAGCTTACAACCACTAGCCTGCATGTTAAGCACTGCATTATTGACCTCCTTCATCTTAAAAGTGAGGTACATATCTCTATACACCAAGAAAGAAATGGAACAGTCAGACAATTTCACAGACAATTCCAATCCCTTCAGACACTTATGAGCAGACCTCAAGAAACTCATCACAAATTCTTGGGTAGGCAATGCACCTGCTTTACAATGCAAGACATCTAGTAAAGAATCCGCTAAATAGGAGCACTCATTACGTTTTTCCATATATTTTGTTTGAACATTTATTATAAGTATTTTTTGAACATTTTTTGGGGGGGAAGTTGTTTTTTTTTTTATTTTGCTGTACAGGTGAACTTCTTTTAAGTATCCGAGAAAGTTTTTTTGGTTTATTTCATAGAAAATTTGTTTTAAGTTTATTGTAAGGTAATATTTTTTTCGTATTAGTTCTAAGTCAATGCATTCTGTTAATATGTGTTTAATAGTATACGGCTTTTGGCATGGTATGCAATATGGGGCCTCTTCTTTTTTGAGGAGGTATGAATGGGTAATGTGTGAGTGTCCTATTCTTAATCTTGATAATATTATTTCTTCTTTTCTAGATATTTTGGTTTGATTTTTTTGTGATTTTCCTATTTGAGGCATTATTTCGTGTAGTTTATTGTTCTGGAAGTTATCCCAGTAATTCTGCCATTTTTATTTTGTATAAATGTTTATGATTCTTTTTAAATCTGTAAAAGGGATTTTGAAGTGTGTGTCTAGTGGACTGTTCTGTGCTGTTTTTGCTGCTGAGTCCGCCATTTCATTTCCCTGGATTCCAATGTGACTTGGTATCCAGCATAGTACAATTTTTTTTATGGTTACACAAATTATTTAATTTGGTAAGCAATTCTGCTATTAATGGGTTGTTAAATTTTTTTCCCTTAATTGCTACTATGGCAGATTGGGAGTCAGAGAATACTATGGTGTTTGGTGTTCTTGCTCTTGGTGATCAGGTCAAGTGCTAGGTTTATTGCAAAGACCTCTGCACTGAAAATTGAGGTTTCTCTTGGGAGATGTTTTTTGATTTGAATTTTTCTGTTGATGATGGCTGCACTGGTTGTCGCATTGTTTTGTTTATATTCATCAGTGAAGATATGGATGTAGTTGGGATATTTTTCATTGATTTTTTGGAATTTTTCTGGGAATGTTATTGGGTGGGTGGCTTTTTTGTTGTGTTTGCAGAGACTCAAGTCTGTTTTCGGGGTTATGATTTTCCAGGGGGGTGTTTTGAATAAAGTTGTTTTGTGAATTTTCGTTAATGGTAAGGCTGCTTCCTTATAGATAGGTTCCATTCTGAGTCCGAAAGTTTTAATTGAATTTTCATTTTTTTGGAAAAGATCTTTATATTTGGGATAAAAGGTGCTGTTATGTGTGGGATTGTTGAGGTCAGCCTTTAATTTTGTGTAGTATTTTAATGCCAAGTTGTTGCATCTGAGCTTTGGTGGGGGTTCATTTGCTTCGGCATATAGGCTTTCTACTGGAGTTGTTTTGAAAGCACCTAGTGCTAGTCTTAGTCCAGTGTGATAAACAGGGTTTAATGATTTTAAGTAAGATTTTCTTGCAGATAGATAAACAAAGCAACCATAATCCATCTTGGATCGAATCAAGGATTGATACAATTTTGATAAGGATTTTTTGTCAGCTCCCCAATTTGTATGGGCTATAACACGAAGGAGTTGTAATGCTTTATTGCATTTTGTTTTTATGTAGTTGATGTGTGGAATGAAGTTCAGTTTTTTGTCAAATATAAGTCGGAGATGTTTATGCTGGTCTACAAATGGGATATTTTCTTTTTCGATAGTAAGTGTTGGATTGTTGTGAAGTTTTCATTGGTTACAGAAGTGGATGCATTTTGTTTTAGTTTTTGAGAATTTAAAGCCATTTTCTCTAGCCCATTTGCTGATTTTATTGATATTGTGCTGTAGTTTTCTTTCAAAAATTTTGATTTATAGCTGATTGAACAGTCGTCAACATATAAAAATCCATATATGTCAGGTGAGAGTTCTTTTATTATATTGTTTATTTTGATCTTGAAAAGAGTGGTTGATAGAATGCTGCCTTGTGGTACACCTTCTTCTTGGTTTTTTAAATTAGATAGAGTGGATAAATTTTGGTAATCTGCCTCTTAGTTTAAGATTGTAGAGGTCTTTTATGATACCAAATTTCCATGTGGTGTCATAAGCTTTTTCTAAGTCGAAGAAGATGGTTATGATATGTTCTTTTTTTTTTATTAATGCCTTCTCTTATATAATTTTCAAGGTTTGTTAAGTGGTCTATGCAACCTCGTTTTTTTTGTAGCCACATTGTTTATTTGATATTAGGTTATTGGTTTCTAAATACTAGACTAGACGATGATTAACCATTCTTTCTAGGGTTTTGCATAGGCAGCTGGTGAGTGCTATTGGATGATAGTTTTCAAGGTATGAAGGATTTTTTTATGGGGATTATCGTGGCTTGTTTCCAGGATTTAGGGAATTGTTTTCCTGTCCAAATGTTGTTGTATATTTCAAGTAGGAGTTCTAAGGATTTTTGGGGAATTTGTTTTAGGAAGCTGTAGTGAACTTCATCCGGTCCTACTGCTGAATTGTGAGATTTTTCAATGGCAGTTTTTAATTCTGTCATTGAGAAGTTCTCATTGTATACTTCTTGAGTTTTTGAATTTAGATTTATTTTGTATTTTTCTTTGTTTTTTTTAATACTTTGAAATTGTTTGCTGTAGTGTTTAGATGAGGAATTGTCTGAGAATATTTCAACTAATTTGTTCGCTATCGCCTTTTTTCCTGTTATTTTGCTATTTTTTGTGATAAGGTGTTTAATTGGGAGAGGATTATGTTTCCCGGAGATTTTTCTAATCATTTTCCATATTGTTTTCAGTTTAGGTATTAATTTTATTCATATACTCCTGCCAGTATTTCTTTTTTGTTTCGTTTATTGTTTTGCGAGCTTTTGCTCTCTTTTGTTTATATTCAATGCAATTTTTAGTGGTAGGTTCTTTTTTGAATTTTCTTAAAGC
This sequence comes from Sepioteuthis lessoniana, assembly GCA_963585895.1. NCBI lineage: Eukaryota > Metazoa > Mollusca > Cephalopoda > Myopsida > Loliginidae > Sepioteuthis > Sepioteuthis lessoniana. Next base: position 105,062 of record CAUZXS010002081.1, read on the forward strand.
TGCCTTTCTTTGTTGGATTGCTTTTTTGTATTCTGTGTTAAACCAAGGTTTGTTTTTTTTTTGTTAGGGATAGTGTTTTTGGGGATACATGCTTCAGCTATAGTGATCAGAGTTTTTGTGAATTTTTCTATTGTATGGATTTTTCCTTTTATGAGTTGTATTGAGCAGAGTTGGCGGAATTTTTCCCAGTTTGCTTTATTTGTGTTCCATCTAGGAGTGTGATTATGTGTGATTATGTTATTTTGGATGATAACTGGATAATGATCACTTCTGCAAGCATCGTCATAGGTGCTCCATGTATATTCCATGAAGTTGGATGGGTCACACAAGGTAAGGTCAATGGAACTTGGTGATCCATTTGTTGGATTTATATGTGTGGGCTCTTTTTGATTGAGAAAGCATAGATTTTGATCATTTATAAGTTGTTCAATTTTGCTTCCTTTTGTGTCTGTTTTTTGGCTTCCCCATAAGGTGTTATGACTATTGAAGCCACCTAAGAGGATGAAGGGTTTAGTGAGCTGTTTAATTAGATTTTTGAGTTCGGTTTCATTGATTTGTTCATGTGGAGGTATATATATGGAGCAGATAGTAATGGTTTTATGTAGCGTGACTTGTGTTGCAACTGCTTGGAGTTTTGACTTTATAGGAAATTGGCTTTGAGGTATATCATTTCTTACAAAAATCGATGTGCCTCTGTTGGCCCGATGTCCTGTATTATGGATGTAGTGGTATTGTTCGTAATTTAGAGTTTTCAGGTTGTGGTTTTCTTTTAGGAATGTTTCCTGAAGGCAGATGGTGGCAGGATTAAAAAGAGATATTAGTATAAGTAGTTCGTTGAAGTTTGGTTTGATACCACGACAGTTCCATTGCATAATATTGTGTGTTTTAGATGAACTAGTTTGTTTACTGTTGGTATTCCTTTTTGTTATGATTTCTGCTGGTTTTGAACTTTGGTACTTACTGTTTCGCTCTATGATTTTATTTGTTTTGTATGTTTGTTTTGGTCCCATTGTAGTTCCTTGTAGAGGAGATGTTTTATGAGTCATGTTTGGTTTGTGGACTGGTTGTGGTTGATAGGTATAGTGTCTTCGGTCTCCATCCTATCCAAGGGTGGGGGGGTACTTTCGGTTATATTTTTGTAATTTTCAGATTGTTTCATTTTTCCCAGGGATGATTTTATTTTGCTTTTAGTTCTGTTTTTGGAGGTTGATTGATGACTTGATTGGCTCCTTTTTTGGTTTGATGGTTCTTTTTGGTTTGCATTTTCTATAAGGTAGGTTTTATTTAAAGGTTTGGTTATGGTCTTGTTTTCCATTTGGTTTTGTTCTGTTTCAATGAGGGATGTGGTTCTATTCTGTGTATTTGGATAACTTGAAGTTTACTCGGGTTTTTGGGGTTTGGTTGGTTTTTATTAGGGTTTTTATGTGGAGAGATGGTTCTTATTTCTTCTTTTGGAGGTTGCTTAGGGGGATTTGTTTCAATGTATTTTGATGTTTTTTCCGGTTTATGTTCAGTTATAGGTTTAGGGTTTGTACTGTTGGAGGAGAGTTTTACGAGTGTGAGTTTTATTTCTTGGATGAATTCTGGCCAATCTTTAGGTCCTAGTATGAGTAGCTTGGAGATTAGTTCTTGGTAGTTTTCTTCTTTTTTATTCTCTGTTTTTGGGTTGTTTTGGGAGATTTGGGAATAGGTTTGTTTTTTTATGTAGCCTTCAACTATTTTTCGGGCTTCTGGATAGGGAATGTTTTTTGTGTGTTTTATGGTTAAAATTTCTTTTTCTTTTTTCCAGGCTGGGCATGATCTGGTATAGGATGGATGGTCTTCACCACAGTTGGCACATCTGTTGTTGAGATTGCAGTTGATGGTGGTATGGTTTGGTTCTCGCTCTCCACATTTACCACATATAGTATGTCCATTGCATACACTCCCATGATGGCCAAATTTTTGGCATTTATAGCATCGGAGTGGATTAGGGATATATGTTTCAATTTTTTTCATTGATGTAGCCGATTTTTATTTCTTTCGGAGTTGTTGGTGAGTTGAAAGTTAATATATACGTGTTTGTTTGTATTGTTTGGTTTTCTTTTTGGATGGTAGTTCTTATGTCAGTTACACCTTGGTTTTTTAGTTTGGCTAATATTTCTTCTCTTGAACACTGAGAGAGTTCTTTATTCCTTATAACTCCTTTAGATGAGTTTAGGGTTTTGTGGGGATATGTTTTAATTTAAAGGTGTGAAATGTTTTCATGTTTAGTAAAAAGTTTGTATGTTTTTTATTTTCAGTTTCAATCATTATTGTTCCATTTCTCAAGTTTTTAACTGATTTTGGACTGATACTTGAAGAGATTACTTTTTTTTATGAGGAATGGTGATAGTTTGGTAAGTGGGGTATTTTCAAGCGATTCCAATATGATAAATTTTGGAAACGGAGGTTCATGTAGCATTTTCTCTTCATCAGAGTTGTCTGATTCTATATAAGGTCGTTTTAGGTTTTTTTTTGTTTTAGCTTGGGTTGTATTATCGAACTCCATGGATATGTTTCATGAGTTTCAGTAGTAAACCAAGAATCTTCATAGGGAAGAGAAAAAAAAGTAATAAAAAAAGGTGTATAAGAACAGGGGAAGGGGAGGAGTAACTCAACTATTAATATACTAAAATAAAAAAACCACTATATTTCAGAGACATACACTTCTCCCATTAAAAAGAATTTATTTTGAAGGAAATAAATTTAACACATACGTTTCCATTGACAGTGCACAAATTTTGCTGTGCATAGTTGAGCTATAAAACGCAACATTTGATTTAACATAAAAAAAATAAAATACAAGGACAGAATTGGAAAGTCAAATGGACTTACTCAACATTATACCAAAACAAAGAAAAGTTGTACATTACAAAAACAATTTTTTTTACAGAAATACCAACATGGTGTTTGAATTCAAAGTTCTCTTTTCTTTTGTTTCAAATTTCTGGTGCATGGTTTTCACAGATAGGAAATAATTTTCTTCACTCTTCCAGTTGGATGTACTCTTTTCTCCATGGCTTCAAGACAATTCTGAAGGATGGTGTTCTGAGGAATTTAACCCTTTTCTTTAAATTTCTACTACTGTCTTTTCTTCTTGAAAAAATTGTCTCCCGAAACTTACATTAAGTAGGGAGAACTCAGCAACTTTTCTGTTTCCTTCAAAAAGAAACTAATTCTAGACTTCTCTTCTACCGCAGAAACTAATTAACTCTTTCTTCTTGAAAAAATCTCTCCCAAGACTTACTCTCATTGAGTAGAGATTAACTCAGCAACTTTTCTGTTTCCTTTGGAAAGAAACTATTTCTAGGTTCACCTTCAACTGCAGAAACCAATTAACTCTCACTTAGTTAATTGTAAATTTTCCACCAGTCTACTAGGAACAATGAAAAAGGCATATCTTGCTTTCAACTTTTCACTGACTGACTGTGGAGCCTGTGAAAAAGTAGACTTTGCCCTCAACTTACAGACTAACAAAAAAAACCTACCTAGTCATTTAAATACCCACAAAGGGACAGTAATGGTCCAACTTTAAAATAAGCCAATGACAGTGGAACTATTTCTAACTACCGATTTGCAAATTCCAAAAGTAAAGACACTTATCAATAAAAAAAAAAAAAAACATAGGCTTGATGTTCTTTACCTATGTCAGAATATATTTGAAATACTTTCCTCTTCTTTTTTTTTTATACATCAAATGTCAGTAAGAGTAGGAAATACCAATACAAACAAATATGAAATGAAAAACTGGATTCAAATGATTAAATGCTTTTACAGCACAATTTAGCAAGTTAATGCTTGATTTTAAGTTCGTAATCACTGGATATAAAAGCCAATTCTTCTTCACATAATTTCAAATAAATATCAAATGAAATTTTTAAGAAAGTTTCAAACCTATCTTTTGTGTTTAGTGAAAAGAAAAGAAAAGTTTAATTTCTGTTCCAAATTTATCAAACGCTCTATTACAATAGGTGTTATTTCTTTTATACTGTTTTTGCAAATATCTTTTTAGTGTTTAAACCTTAAAAGGTACTCTTCTGTCCAACAGCTCCAAAGAAAGATTTGAGAAAATTTACCTCAAGATGTATTAGTAATATAAGAAAAACTGTCTTTGAATGTACGGAGAGGGAGAAGCTATACTGAGATCGAAACGTATATTTCATGCCCTTTTAATTAATGTAGGTGCAAGGAAAGATTTATCAGCAAGAATTTGTTCCAATAGCCCCAAAATGTTTTTCTTAGTTTATTTTACTTCGTATTATTAATGATCCTAAAAGACTAGACATATCTATAAACTGTGCACGGCGGGCACCTCTGGTGGTGTAACGGTTAACAAGCTAGACTAGCAAACCTACACGGGTGAGTTCGAGTCTCATTGGGCGCCCCATTCGTTCGGCCTTGTGCCATATCAAAGCAAAGAGCTTTGTAAATTAATATAAACTGTGTACGGCGTCGAAAATTAGTTGCTCCTGAAGACAGAGCTACACATCATCGTAAATTTTTTTAAACACAAAAGTGTCTTCCTATTTCAAAACTTTTATGAAAATATAATATGTAATGAATGTTTACTTTTATTTTTTTTTTTTTTTTAGAAAAATGACAAATTATTCAGGTGACATAATTTTAAACTTGTTCCACCAAGTTATTTATATTAATCATTTAATAACTTATAAATAATAATAAGTGAATAAATTGTGGATAATCTAATATGAAATTATGACATGCCCCGTTGTGTTAATGAAATTAATTCAAGAACTTTTCTCTAATTATATCATAGATGAGTCTATTGTTATAATGATTTTCGAAAAATAAGATATACTTAGACCTTCACTTCAATAAATATTATGCAAACAATGCAAATAATAGTAAAGAAAAATACCTCAAGATTAAATCAACTGTAAATTATTCAAATGATTAGTTAACCGTTTGCTTTTTAAAACGATAGTTTCCTTTGAAACGACTAACCTTTAGAACATGCAATGTAGCTGCGGACCGGCTTTTTTTTTGATGGATAATATAGTTGAGCAGCCATGGATTTGCCGGATAATTACAGCGAGGCATATTGTCAATTTATGCACCAGTTTCATTGATATTCATTTCAAAATATTTCACCAAGTTCGACTTCAAAAAAGCGCCACCATTTTGCTTAAGTAGTGTGTTATTTGGAGATTTACTTTCGTATTAACAAATAAAATCATTTTAAGTTAAATTTGATACTTTTATTTGCAGATATTATTTATGAATACTTTTAGAAATATTAAAATTAATTTTGACAAACTTAAGAAAAATCGATAGAACTAACAATGATGTACATATGAGCAGTTTCCCAGGACTATTTTTACGCAAAATTCGGGAAAATTGACTTTATTTACTTATGTTTAGCTGGCACTAGAAAATTCGTTTGACTTTTTACATGCTAAAGTTATTGCACAAAACTACATACCAGCCTTTTTCTAAAATATCTTTTAAGAAAAGTTTTTTGTTCATTTGCATTGAAACTATATAACGTATAAATACATTACAACAGCCCTGCTAAAGTTTCAAAATTGATACCAATAACATATATAATCTTCTATAAAAAGAAATTTAAATTGTAAAAGAAAGTGTTCGAAGTTTTTTCCATTCCCATTTGAATACTTTGTTGCTAGTAGCCGTTTTTATCACTAATAAAAATTAAAATCTATTTAATTGACTTTAAAATGAAAACTAAACTACTCATGAATTTGTTCGGTTCCGATCTTAACACAGGTCTATAATTGATACTTCTACTTTGGGAAAAGAAGATTCAATATCTGTTTCTGCTACCGAGAAGTTCGATGACGAAAAAAATGACCCTCTAACAAAATTAGCAAATTGGACTGGAATGTGCATTATTCGCTTGTTGAATGACATCACACAATAATGGTCAGAAATTGTTAGGACAACTGAACCTTTTCATATTCTTTTGTCAATCCGTTCTTTCATGCTATTCCATAGAAAAAACAAGAAATGGTCAGTAATGTTTGTTTTTTGTTTTGTTTTGTTTTGTTTTGTATTAGGCAGAGGAGATTTTTCTTCATGGCAAATGTTTAAAAATAGTTTTACTAAAATAGACTGTTAAGAACATCAAGAATACAAATAGATTCAATTTTGATAATATCTGATAAATGACTGACAAGAGTTATCAACAATAATGGTCAGACAATTGAATTCCTTGTTTTTGTTGTTCACATGACATTTCAGCTGATACTTTCTTCTGTATTCTTTAAATGTATGTACTTTTTAAGGATTCTTTAAATGTACAATGTACCTTTTAAGCATTCTTTAAGTGTAATATATACCTTTTTAAAGAAAACTACTGTTCTGGGCCTTTCTTTGGTAGTGCAAAACAATTTTATTTTTATTTTTTTATCTTTTCACATACCTTATTTTTGTCACAGAAGGCACAAGTTGAACTGTGTGTTGATCTGATAGCTAATGTTAAGCAGCTTCCTTGATTTTCTTCACTTTTCAACAACTTTTTCTGTCAAAAAATTTGGTTGGCTACTATTTTGGCTTTGTGCTACCAAAGAAAGAAACAAAAATAAGACTTTCTTTCTTAAAAATGAAAATGTATTGATCTTGCAGAAATCGGAACTGAGAGAAAGAGCAAAGTTGTAATCTATATTAGTGACTAGAAAGAGTTAATCTTTCCTCTAAAGATAACTATATAGTTTAATGTAGAGCTATCAAATTTGTAATGCATTCTATAAGTAATGAGACTTATTGTATAAAAACTTTTATCAACTTAATTATAAATAAACTTTATCTTCTTTAAAATAGTTCCCTTGAGAACTACTAACAAAGATATTCCCACTCCTAAGCCACATACCAATAAAAATATTATGACAGTCTTCAAATGACTCTGCCTTTAGTTAGTTTTTCAAGGCCTGTTGTATGTTCTCAACAGTTTCCAAATGATGACCACAGAGTTGGGTTTTGATTTTTGGAAAGAAAAAAGTGTCACAAGGATTCTGATCAGTTGGGTAAAGGAGCTTTAGAAGCACAGAAATATTCTTTTTGGTCAAAAACTTATCAATAGGGAATGTGTCTAGAAAGTCATGAGGCTGATTTTTTTCTGTTGAAAAAGTTATTACTAATTTTTTCTATTTTTCAGGTTAGCAACCATGATTGAAAATCAACTTATCAATATTAATTCACTCCCTCCATCAAGCATTGATCAGATTTGATGAGAGTTTTCAGTTTTGTCATATTTTCCTCTAAGTTCAGGAAGTAGTCAGTGTTTCAGAATAGTGTTCATCTTCCAAAGTCTTTCCAATAATGCCTTGTGACACCTGTACTCATGATAGAACTTGATCACCATTAGTCTGTGTTAACTTATTAAATATTTCTGCTCTATTGTCCTGATGTTTGACATATTGTGGTGTAATGATTATTGTCATAGGAACCTAAATTCAAACCCTAGATAAGATTGTTTGCATTTCACCTAATGCTAATGCCCTTAGAAAAAGGGTGAGTCTTACTATTCTCCCTCCAGCTATGGCTACATAATAGGGTAAACTGGGCTTTTTAACCTTGGTATGGCAACCAGTCTAGGAGAAGGAAAACTCTGAATTCAGACCTGTTAAACTCTGCTTTAAAAAATTGACCTTGTGTCACTTCCTGTTTGTGTAGTGGGGTTGGTAAGTACATATATTCTCATCTGTGTTCCATCTCATTACTCAGTAATTATATACATTTATATGACTAATAATATAGAAGTCATTGTATGACTACATCTTCCAAATGAAGATGGCCATATTCCAAAAGACATCCCTTATGGTGTACTGATATATTGGAGGAGAGCTATCAGTAACACACAGCTAAGATACAGGGAAGTCTGCTAAAGAGACATGAACGCATCTCACATCAAGGCAGGCCTTGCAGATGATCATGCATACCAGAGAAGTACCTTAAATTCAATTCAAGACAGGTGAAAAAAAGTTGGTGATCACAGCAGCAAACAAGCAGGCATAAAGAAGGCAGTGCAAAAACTCCAATAAACTACCCACTATAGAAAGATGTGACCCTTATAACAGAGACTCATAGTCTTGTATTGTTCTCTTCAATTACAAGTATCATTATTCCAGATGTAACTTGGATATATACCAACCATGTCCAACTTTGACAGACAGTGGCCTATGAACTTGATGGATTTAGAAAAGCTCTTTTTAAATAAATTATATAAATCTCAGAGAAATTTAAAGTTGTTATGTGACCTTCAAAACTCCTATTTACAATTGTTATGAGTCTTTAAAAAAATTATAGTAAGTGGTATACTAACTGAATATTTAATAAATCAGTTTTATTAATCAAAAAGAAAACAAGTTTACACATTTTTTCTCCTTTCTCTGTATCACTTTGTGTTCTTTCTCCCTTAATCTCTTCCCTTTCTTGTTGTTATGTATTCTTTCTTTCTTACTTTCTTTCTTCTGATGTCCAGATGACTATAGATGGGGCTATAGAATATGTTGACTGCACATCTGCAGAGGGGTAAACCCCCAACAAGTGTCCTAGATATAACACTAAACCATCTGATTGTGATGCTGTAATATATCACCATGACCTTCAGACGTGTTGACCTGGTGGATGTTATTGACAGACATCCGGCCATTGATAAACTCAACAAAGTGAGCACTGGAATATCACCATGACCTGCAGGTGTTGTGGGCCAATGGATGTTGTAATAAATACATCTGGCTGTTGATAAAATCAACAAAGTAAGTACTTAGAAAACATGCAGTAAGTGGGCATTAAAAAAAGCCAATGGAAAGAAGCAGTGTGTGTGGATCATGTGGGAGTTTGAAGACTACATAAGTTCTAGAATTTTGGGCTGGAGCAGTTCCTGCTGCTGTTGAAACTCCAAACAGCTCCTCCGTATATGTGAACTCTCTTTCTGATTGCACTTCTGCTCCACACAAGTGTCAACATCACAGAATAAAAATATAAGATTATATTTTTGTATACATGTGTTCCTCATTGTTCGTCAAGACTCACCTGCAGTATATAACAATGCTCCAGTCCTGGAGCTCTGGGGAATATGGAATACCCTGTTGTAGCCATTACTCTCAGCTCCACTCTGACCAGGATTGGTGGTACCTGTTAGAATCCTATCTATGAGTCAAATAGAACTATCAAATCATTTACTATATTTGAACCATTTAACTCTGTACAAACGAATGATTAATGTTAAATTGAATTATTCATATTACATACCAATGCTTGAAACCATTTAATTGTGTACAAATGAATGAATAATGTTGAATTATCAGTGTTAGATAACAATACTTGAAACCATTTAGTGTCCTTGATATGACTGTTTAGGCTCCAGCCTTAGAGTTTGAGGAATGTGGAATACTTTCAGGTTCACTCTGACCCAGAGTGGTAGTATCTGATAGGATCCCATCTATGGGTCAAAGAAACTTGTTCAATCTTTTACTAAGGATTATTATTAATATTAAGTAGAATTATTAGTGTTAAGCCACAATACTTAAAATCATTTAGTTGTGAGCAAACAATAAATAGCAATGCTTGAAACATTTAACTGTGTGAGCAAACAAATGATTATTATTAAACAGAATTATTAGTATTGAATAACAATAATTGAAATCATTTAACTTTATGCTAACAAATGAACTCAGGCTTATTTTAAAATAATGTTACCTACAAACTTTTTGCTTACAAATCATATATATATATATATATATATATATATATATATATATATATATATATATATATATATATATAAGGTGTATTCAGACAGCATCTTTTCATTTAAACAGGTTTGGTTAAATAAAATAGAATCCTTGTTATTTTGATTTTTTTTTTTCTTTTTTCTTTCGAGAAAAGAAAAAATAAAAAACTTCAAAATAACAAGGATTCTATTTTTTCTTTCAAGTCAAGAAAAAATTAAAAAAATAAAAATAACAAGGATTCAATTTTATTTAACCAAACCTGTATATATATATATATATATATATATATATATATATATGAAAAATAAATGGAAAAGTGGATATAATAAAACGTAGACAAGGATTCAGTTCAGAATATTTCATTCTTTTTTATTGATAGAACTTTTTCAACTAAGAAAATAGTTTTTTTCTAAAGTTTAGTAAAACTGAAAATAGATAAAAGTGTATAAATGTGAATATGAAAAGGGGTAGGGTCTAAAGACAAAAGACAGAAAAGGAAAGAGGGAGAAATATATCTTGGATTGATTGGTGGTGGTGGTAGGGGTTGTTGGGTTTGACCTAATTTCAGTGAGAAAGAGAGATAATATAAGGAAGGGGTAGGTCTTGGGAAGGAGCAATGAAAAGGAAGTAAAAGGGGAAATGGTGATATGTATATTGGGGTGGTGGAAGTGGAGGTTCAGGCATATCTTGTTTCATTAAAATTTTTTGACTACCTTGGGATATCTAATGGAAAAAATTTTTTTAAATATGGAGGCACTTTGATTGAAAATTAAGAATATGGAGCCACCATTGGAGCAAAATTTTTGCTTTCGTTTTTTTTTTTGTTAAAATTTTCATCCATTTTCTATTTTGATATTATTTTTTATGTAGGATGATGTTTGCTAAATAAGATGAAATCAGGTAAAATCCTAGTCTTTGTGAAATGTAGTTGTTTATGGAAATGACTGCAGATTCTAATAATCTGCAGGATTTTTTGTAATGTGTGGGTTTAATTAGACTGGCTTGAAAGTGTGTTTGAGATCTAACATGGGAGAGAAAAGGGCATTTTGGATGTCCTTTAATTTAATTGATTATTTGTGTTTATAGATTCTTTTTTCTAGATAGCATTGTGTTTTGCCGGTGTAATGTTTGTCATAATCTTTGCATGGAATAGAATATATACCTGCATGAGAAGTAGTTATGTTGTTGGTGTGTTTGGAGATGTTAGTGAGATTTTTTTATGCTTTGTGATGTGGTTTGTATAATTGATATTCCTAATTTGGTTAATTTGTTGTAGAGATATTTGTGTATGTTATTAGGTAGAGAGATAAAGAGTAAATTGAACATTCCCTTAAAAGCCAAAAATACCCTAGATTTTTCATATTAAATGCTAGAAAAAAAAACTCTCAACATACACTCGTCAAATAAACTAAAGAAAAACACTCCTACAATTCCTATTACCCACAGATCTATCTCTCTACCCACTAACAGACACAACAAATCTTTCAACGACAAATAAAAAAGAACAAAATATTCTGAACAGAATCCATTATCTGTGTTTTAGTATATCCATTTTTCCATTTATTTTTCATCATCTTGTCAGATCTACAAAAAATATCTACCTTTTCTCCTTATATATATATATATATATATTAAAAATAAGTGGAAAAGTGGATAAACCAAACACTTACAACTGGTTAATAGAAATATTTCATTCTTTATTCATGGAAGAACATCTTCAGATTAAACATTTTTTAAATTTTTCTACATTTTGGCAATTGCAAAAAAATAATGTTACCAACAAGCTATTTGCTTACAAATTATATATATATATATATATATATAAAACAGGATTTGGCATTAAATAACCATCAAGAGTTTATATGCTATTAAACCATATAACCTAACCTAACTTCTTTCTTGTTTACTGTGTGATTGGAAAGGATTTCAGTTGAGTGATTCTCTTGTATTCTGAATTCACCAACACAACTGATACTATGCTCTTGAAGCCATAGACAAGCAGAAATGCCAATACATGCCCATCATATGTGATGAGATTATGTTAGTACCTACATTATAATGAGCTGATTTTTGCATGCATATATTTATTTACCCAACCCTTCAACCATGAACAAGATACCAAACAAGGTCAATTTTCAATTACAGCTAGTTTGAATTCCAAGTTTCCATCGCGTAGATAGGTGTAGAGAAGAGGAAAATCTCGTATTTTGTTTTGGCGCGCTATTTAATTCAACACTGAATTTCACCCAATCAGGATGACATATCCTATTCAGCCTGGACCTTCATTTCCGGCTAGCAAAACGGGTGAGCGGCCAAACACACTCTCTTCGGCTTGAGACGGCGACCAGAACGGACGTGTCTCTGGTCGCCCCTGCTTAGCGATGCTTTTTAGCTAAACAAGCCACCCAGTGTGGACATATCATTGTGGCTTTAACCCTAGCAGCAGCAACATGGACACTCAGCGAGGGAACCTTCTAATTTATGGATTCTTTGCGTCTAATATATTTTAGACCAAGGAATCCCAGTTGAATATAAATTAGATACGTTCAGCATGCCTTCCACAAGCACCACAAAATTTTACTATGTCGATCCGAGCGCCACTTCGCTCTCGACAAGCTCTCATTTCACCGCTGGTCACATTAATGGAGATAACGCCTACTCTCCCCAAATACCAGACACACAAAACTACACGGTGGCCTTGAATACTTCCCTCACACGTCCAACGACTCGCTGCCATCTCAACATCTAGCTAAGCCATTTCGTCTCAAACATCCAACAAGCCTAAACACCACGAGTCTTACAGCACCAAAAACATAACCATAACCATATCACCTCAAAGCTGCAAATAAAGTATTTTCGCTGTTGTGTGTTGTATAAAGAATAGTTTCGTAATTCATTTATGTTGCCTTAAAAAATATAGCGCTAAACAAATAACAATATCACAAACCGCTATATAGGTAACCTTGTTGCGGGGCCAATAAATATACTGATCCCACAAACTTTTGAACTCGACAAGAATGACAAAACAAGATGATTGCTTCAAAAGGCCAAATTTTATTATGGCGAATTGTAAATTAGAAAAGTGTACGGCGGACAGTCGCCACTGCCTGAAGGTGGTCACTGGTGCAGGACTGGATGGCTGGTGTAAGAAGTTGGTCACTGTTTCCGGACTGGTAGACTTTCAGAATTAGACCTGAAAAAGCCTGTTAGATTGAGGCTGGTAGTTGGGACCGCTGTATTGTGCCGTCTCAAGACATGTTTGAATAGATTTTCTGAGTAGCCCTGAAAAAGGCTTTTAAGCTGAGAGGCTGGTAATGTTCCTTTGTCACCTGCGGCTGGTAGTATTCTTGTGTTGTCTGCTGGCTGGAATCAGGATGTCAGCTTTAGGGGAAGCCTTGAGCAGTGCTTCATGGAAATGGGGTTTGTTTGTTTTGTTTGTTTTAGGAATAGCCAGTTGACTATGATAACCTAACCAAGGCTAAAGAACCCAGTCTGCCCTGTTGAGGGTGGAGAAGAGATGTATTCATGCTTTTCTCATGGACATTAGCACAAAATCAATACAAGCAGTTATGTCCAAGATTTGAACTCACACTGCTAATTCCATTTCCTATAATGATAATTGTTACACTAACCCTGCCTCCTTTTTGTATGCATCTTTCCATATCATTGCAAAAAGTGCACATCAGAGTGAGATGTTGAAATGGTCTTAGAAAAAATAAAGCAACTCCCAATCCAATTTGCAACTTAATAATAATAGTGGATTACCCCAATCATTGTAATTTCTCAATAATTATTTATTTGTTTATTTTTAGTTAATTATATATAAAATTCTATAAACAGCATGTGCCTCAAGGTGCAGTTGTAAAGTGAGTAATGATAAATTCAGTTTTTGAAGAAAAAGAAATTATTTTGTTTTATGAACAGTTTGTACCATTTTTTTTTTTTTTTTTATCATTTTCTATTTGATAAACAATTTTTGCAAAATCTGTATTTATATTTAAAAATTCATATTAAAGTAAAAACAAAAAATTACCAGGAACGTTTTCAAGTGAACTTTTTTTTGTATTCATTTATTGAAACTAGAGATTTGGTAATCTACCCTCCCTCTCTCTCTCTCTCATGCACTTTTCAAAATTAAAAGTGTAAGTCATTTAAAATTTTTAAATTCTTGGATTAAACATGAGGTTTTATTTCAATTTCGTTAGGAAAAATATTTAAAATAACATTGAAATATCAAGGTACAAAGCTTATTTTATTATCATAATGATTCTCATTTTAAAAATACAAAACCATAACCCAACTGAACAAATTAAGTTGATGGTTAAATGAGAAAATGTGCAGGTTTAAGTATTTAAGAAGCGGAAATGTCCGAAGTTTGCCGATGTTGATAATACGGGGTGCCTGTGTACGTAAGTAGTTTTGTATATATGCGTGGTTAGGAAGAAAAGAGATAAAGATAAATTACCAAAGAGACGAAAGTAAAAAATACTTGGATGTGACAAAAAAAACTTAAAAGTGTATAGTGTTAACACTTGTTGAATAGCATTATTGCTATAAAAAAAATTGTTACCTCAAAAATACAATAGCTACGCTAAAAAAAAAAATTAGTTGTGTATAATTAGTAAGAGAGGAAGCAATAGAAACGATACAATATGAATTAATAGAGAGGGGTAATGAGAGTGTGTGTAAGAGGAAGGAGCGACAGGCAGAGGGTTATATTAAACAACTGCTACAAGGCAATATAATACCTTGAGCACAAATCTCTGTGCCCCGATAGAAACACTTTCGCTCGTCTTTCTACTGCTTGCACATAGATAAAGTAAACAAATTAACAACACCTTGGGGTTAATTTTTCCCATTTTATACCCTTTTTTTTATTTTGATATGCTGCTTACCTTTACTGGACAGATATGGGATCTCCACAACAACAACAGCAGAATATGGCTAAGAGTTTTAAAAACCAGGCGAATAATTTAAATCTAATTGAAGTAAAAAGTAAGGTAAGTTGTACAAAAAGCCTTTAACTTTTAAATGTTTATTGTTTTAAAATATCTAGCACCCTTTATTGATAGAATTTTTTGTTTGGTTCATCTTTTTTTTATTTGAAAAAAAAAAAAATGTCACACTTCTTACTAAAATGAGAGGAGGGTGGGTAAGATATCAACCTAGTACTTTAAAAAAATCCCTGAAAATACTCATTTAAAGCAGTAAAAGGAGCCTTTCAAATCATCTCTATCCGACTTTTAAAGTTTTTTATTTTAAAATATCAAGTATATGTTATGTCCCCCCCCCCACCTCTTAAAAAAAAAAAAAGAAAAGTGAACGAGCCGATCTAAGTATCTAAAGTTAGTAATATGCTCACTCGAATACTTTTTACTTTCAAGCCAGGTGCGTACTGACAATACTTCCTTTCTGTTTACCTTGGGTGTATCAAACCTTTTATTTTTAACCTGGTTTTTACAAAGATTTATCAATACAGGTAAACTGCTTTTATCGATCCACTTAAGACCGGTAAATCCCTCTTCCACCTTCTCTTCCTGTTGTATTGGCGAACATTGGTGTTTTGTTTTTACTAATTTTTATGTCATCGGTCTGGAATGTGTATATTTTTTCTTTAATCAGGTGACAAGAGATCTCTTATTTTTATACTCTCGAACTCCATAAATTAATTTTACTTTTTAAATCTATCGTCACAGTCTTTAAAAAATGGTTTTGTTATTAAGTTGCTGCCCTCTTTTTTTGACATACGTGATCTCACTTAAAGATCACTCTAGAGACGTGTTTCGCTCATTTAAAATGATAAATAAAAATAAACAGACCTCTTAAAACACTTATCTAAATACATGCTTCTGCATGGATTGAAATTGTAGCTTTTTGTGGTATGTAATTCTTATCTAAAATTTAATTCATGAATAATCAAAATACTCTTTGCAAGAAAATAATCAGGGATTTAGAAAAGAATTTTGAAAGAAAAAATTTTTTTTTTCAGCTGAAGAAGCAGGTAATTTTCGAAACCTTACCTTCGAGTTTTAGATAAACTTTTTTTAACCTTACTTTCTCAATTTGTGATTTTTAACTTATTTAAATTTCATTGTCAGGAAAAATGCTTGTTTCAAAATATCATTTTGTTGTTTTTCTGCGAACTATTCCTAACAAAGGGTTACATATTAACGTTAGCTTTGAGTTTTTTTTTCTACACTTACCTGCGGATTTTTATTAATTTAATTTAATTTTTTTTTTTTTTTTTAAACTGGATATTTTTGTAAACTTTTGTAGTTTTAAACTTGCGCATTTGTGATCATAAACTTATCAAATACACTGTTCAATCTGAGTTAAATTCAATTGTGTTTGTTTTATCTTTTTTTTTAAATCTCCTCTTTAGTAACTTGGCTCATTAAAAAAAACAATTTTCTTATTAGAGAAAAAGGAAATTCAAAATAATTTTAACGCGTATAAGATGTTACTTGTAGAGTTTATTATTTATACCTTTCTTTCTTTTATTTTAACTTGAAAATTTTTTTTAGCTGCTCTATTAGTGTTACTGTTAATTAATTGGATTTTCCTTCGTGATTTGAAATGAAGTCCTTTTAATGATTATTATTTATTTTTTTCCAAATGATCATGATCTGATGCAGGATGTCTTGTTTTCACTCCAACACGTGGACTGCATTGCGAAGTAGTAAGATCACGTGTTCTCTAAAGCATCATAGAAGGGACTTTTTAAGAACATTTCGAATTCCTGACAATTGAATTTCTTTATCTAATTAAAATTCCTACTGTAACACAACAGCAACGGGACCACATGCCCAGTTGTTTGGTTTTTGATGTAAGAGTAGACGATGACAGATGTAATTTCAAATGGTCCAATTCGCAACTGAGTAGAATCTTTTTTTTTTTTTTTTTTTTTTTTTTTTTGAGTCTTAGTTCGCACTGAATGTCATCTTTTTAATCATCAAAATTTTCGATTTAACTGGAACAACTATGGAATATCAATTAGAATCCTTCACTGCTTCCTAAATTTATTTACTAGAAGTTATCATGTACTGCTGTAATCTAATTAATTTAGTGGCGAAGTGTTGATTGAAGTTGTTTATTTAAAATCGAACTAGTTGTCTTGCTTTTTATTTTGTTTTAGGCACTATAAAATGCAGTGTCGGTCTAATATAGCACGTCACAGAGCGTCCATACAAAACTCTAATCTTGGTATTCATTAGTCTCTCTTCCCTACGAAGGCAAATTCAACTAAATCAGTTTAGCATGAGTTTCCACACGTACGCATGTACACCAGGACAAAATTGACCGGTCACTGCGATCAATTTCACAAAAGGATTTTGACTTTTCTGACCCTGTCTTTAGTGCAATATGTATAGTCACTTCCCGACCGAAGCTATGAAACACAGTTCAAGAGAAATAGTGTCTGTCGCCTTCAGATCCCAACTCAAAATCAGATTGATCTTAGAAAGGCAAATCAAAAATTGAATCCGCCCGTAAAATAATCTTGCCAAAAGCATTAGTCTTAAAAGAATTTAAATGATTAAAAAATGATATTCAATTTGAATGCTGTAGAAAACTGCACTTTATTCTTTAAGTTAAGCATTTCAAATGTATTTTTGTAATAAAAATCTCCCTATTATAATAAGGGTTACACACGAGAATTTTCAGTAAATACTTTTATTAAAAAAGTGTTGCAAATCCATAGGACAAAATATTACAACAAATAATTGAATATAGAAATTGTTACTCTAAAAGAAATCCATATAACAGAAAAATACATTTACCCATTCTATTTTCTTATGACATTAATATTGTTCTGTAAAATTTTTCAATTTTGAGTGACCTTTATGAGGTCTATCAATATGAACATTTTTTTTGTCTGAATTCTCTAATTTAGCTATAAGGTTAAGTAATTATTTTACATCTCCAGGTTATCAAAAGAGCGGTGGTTAAAAAACTACTTAAAATCAAAATAGAAATGTTCAAATGTTGCAGGACCGATAAATGTGTTGATCCTGTAAATGAGAAGTGATTGACAGAGGACTAGACAAACGACAAGTGGGTAAGTTTAGATGTCAGGTCTTTATTAACCGAATTGTACACAAAAGCGTGTATGGGTTTAGAATCGCTGTTGCTGTATAATGTCTGTGTAGTCTCTGCGGCGTTGGAAGTCAGTGCTGTAGAATGTTGTAAACTTGGCTGTCTATAAGTTCTTGAGGACAGCACATCTAGAAGATCAGGATGGTCTCTATGTAGCTGTAGGGTCAGGTTGTTGACATAGTTAGATGGTCGAAGATGTGGACACATGTCGTAGAGGCTAGTTGATTAATGTCCTGGTTTATTTAGTCTTCAGTTAACAGGGGGTACGTCAATGTGGCCTCAGAGTACTGATGAAATTCAAGCAGGGTTGTCGCAAAACTAGGTTGCTATTGCATGATCTGGTCTGTTGCTACAGAAAACATAGGTGCTGGTTCTCTGATGCTGGAACTGTTGTTCTTGTGCTGGTCTGCAGGTGTCTGCTGCTTGGTGATGCCAGAGCTGGTCTGCAGGTGTCTACTACAAATGTGGCTGGCTGCTGTGTTGTCATCTCATATCTGCCGAGGGGTGGAGTGAGAAGACCAGAGGTGATCCTCAAGAGTTTCTAAAAGAGCTGGTTCATGACTTTTAGAAATTAGCTCTGAAAAGAGCTGTTTGAGAGAGTTTCAGTGATTGGTTGGAAAGTGGCATTGGCTATGCTGGGTTTGCAACTGTGATTGGTTGGAATCCATGTCGGGTACTGGGAGAGGGACAGATAGCTCTCCTCCAACTATGTATGCTTAGTGATGCCTTGGTCCAGTGCTCACTGACTGCTGTGTTTATATAGAAGTAACAGGCTGCTTATTTTATGGTTTGAGGGAAGAAAACTATATGTTATTGCATACAGGAAGTTTTTTCAATTTTAAGTAATAAAGAAATATCTCATTATACTAACAAGAGCTTTTGAATACAGTGTATTTTATTCTGTGTTAAAGAATTGTCTCCGAGATGGCCAGTAGAATTAATCTGTTTTGAAAAATAGTTTGTGCTGAAATTCCATTGGGGTTATGTCTCATTAGCTGATGTCATGGGTGATTCAGCATTTTTCTTTCACCAAGGATTTTAGGTTTGAGTAGCCAGTGTGACTATGATACAAGTAAATATGAATAAATCGACATTTTTTTTTTCTTTTGAAATTTGTAAAGATAAATTTTGCACTTACATCTTCCACCATTATGGCTTCCCACTAATTATTGTAAGATACCCACTCTTGATGAGAGCAAACTTTTCTCTTTGATGACCTCCAACTTTTGTATTTCATTTTTTAATAAAAAGCTTCCCTTGTGTTCAATGATTATAGAAACTGAATTGTGTAGAATATATAAAGAAACTGTTCCTGATTTTGAAACTAGTCTGTTATTTTCCTGTCTACAAATTTATCTGGACAGGTAGGATGAACCAATAAATCTTGTTCATATTTTGTTGGGTGCAAACAATTGTTATATGGCAATTCCTAAACTTTTCTGAAAAAAGGGTCAATGTTGGATCATTAATTCTAAAATGAACTCTTTGATGAGTTATCAGTTATATTCTGTAATTCCTTTTAGATTAAGGATCTTTATTTCGTTATTATTGGTTCTTTAGAAGTCACAAATTTAATCAGTTGTGGTAGGAGACAGAACAACACATTAAAATATTGATGGTTATAAGGTCACAAATTTCCTAACACTAGAATGGACAAATAAAGAATGTAACCAGGAATCAAATAAGGGGTTAATTCATGAATATTGAGAGACACAGATATTTAAGGAAGATCATAGGATACTTAGCTGGAACACTGTGAGGTAGCAAATTGATTTTAGACATGTTTCATTAAATAAGACTGACAAATGATTTATTCAGCTTTTCCTGGTGTGTACTAAGCAATTTTTGTTTCATATTTAATGAAACACAATTTTTATTGATCATACATCATTACAGAGTTATAGGAAATTCTGTTATGATAGCATAAGGAATTACTTGACTAACAGTAAATTTATGGAAATATTTTATTTTTTTCCAAAAAAAAAAAAAAATTTTTATAGAAATTTAAATATCTGATTGAAAATTTTTTTTTTAACTTCTCTTTTTGTGGCAAAATGGAGGTTGTGATACCCACCCCTCTACAAAATGTCAGTAATGTTGAATCTACCTATCCAACTCTGTCATGTTATATTAGATTCCCTATTTTTATCTCTCCTGATGATGCTTATGTTTTAGACTTAGACTTTTTGTGGGAGATGAATTCTAGCTTCCTTTTCTTATTTAAGAAAGGGACCAGAGCTTTGCTGCCTGTACCTTGCTATCTTATTCCTTTCTAACAAGTCAGATATTTTGAGCATGATTGTGCTATCCTTTTCTAGCAGTTAATAAACCTGTTTATGAACCCTAACTTTGTTTTCGAGTTTTAATTGTCTAAAGATGTTTAGCTCACTTTTAAAACACTCACTCTGAAGCGATCTGCATATTACAACTGCTGCTCCTTGACTGCTGAAATCTCAGGGTTATATTTATCTAACCCTTAACCCATGCTGACTATTGGCCAATGTTCAATCAGTTCTGCTGATATATAAATTAGCATGACAACTGCTATACAGATTTTACTTGTTCTACTTATAGTGGCATTGTCTTGTCTCCAGACATTTAATTGAGGAAGAAATGGTACTACTTTTAAGAGTGCCTACCACATCAGACAGCTCTGATTCTGGGCCTTTTTTCACATTGACCTGTGTTTCTGTTACACTCCCTTCTGTTCTCAGCACTAATTGGCAGGAAGTAGGTATTTGTGTCTGGAACACCTGTACAGAGGAGATACATAATCCTCATGGTCTGTCTCTGCCACTACATGAGGTTCATTGAACATCCACAAATCTATTTCCAACTTGCGGACAAGTCAACAGGACAGATTGCTGACTGATGATCCCAGTGACCTTCCCATTTGTAAATTGGGAGGTACATCAGTCTTGGCATGGTCTCACCTACAGTATGTCTCTTATTTAATACACACCATGTTTTGTCACTAGATTTGGTGAATGTATGATATCAATGCCTTTGACTCTAACCTCAAACAAGTGAATTGCATTAGCAAGTGCAGTTTGGCTTGATGTATCATTTTTTAGTGTTGCATTGTGCCAATAAACAGCTTCTTGTATGGAGTGGTACTTTGACATGGCAACCTGCTTTACATTCGTATGGCATTGTTCTATCATCCTGTTTCTGGATGGTACATTTGCCCAATGAAAATGTAGTTGGATGTCCCATTCTTGCCCAAAAACCTTGAATTTCTTGCTGTTAAACATAGCGTCATTGTCAGTGAGGATGTGGCAGATCCCTCTATTGATTCTTTCTGCTTAATAATGCTCTAAGAATATTATGGTACTAAATATCATCAAACAGAGCCATGTTGGTCCATTGTCAACCAAGGTTAAGGAATGTCTGTGGCCATAATGGGCAATGTCCATCCCAAGCTTTGATCAAATACTGTAAAACTCGAGTTTTCATTTTGCCTGCAGATCTATGGATTGGCGTCTGGTACATTTATGAACCACAACCGTAACTGTTGTATAGAGTGATTGATTCATCTGACAAAGTGGTGAGCTTCACATAAGGATGACCACTACATTGGTATATTCCTGTTAGTTCTGCATAGACCCAATTCATCCATGGCTGCATAACCTACTGAGGTTTGATGTCCTTCTTTACCAAATCCAAATACTTCTGCAGAGCTCTGGTAAGCTTGTCAGCCTGATTTTGGTCGGATTTAATCAGGCTTACAATAAAGGTCATAACCCCTACAGTCAGCACCACAGGAGTTTCCAGTTGCCTCTGCACAAGCATCTTACATGCTGCCTTCATTTTGTCATGCCTTTCTAGTCAAGGTGTTGTTCATTCAATAGTAAGTGCATGCTGAATCAGTAAGTAGATGCAACACTTTTGCTTCCATGAAAGGATCGGGTTGATACTCTTCAATATAATGTTGAGTTTGGCTAGGTTGATATGTTGAATGTCTCTGTCAGCGTGCATCCTCCACAATGTTCCCATTCACTCTTGTCGTAGTCTCATGGATCATGCACTTTAGAAGGATATTGTGGGTTTCATTGTTTTCCCCTTTTGGTTACTGCAGTGACCTATCACTTCAAGAATGCTGCTGCTACTCTAAGCCAGCCACATACCAGAAAGTGACCCACAACCTTCCTGCAAAGAGATAACTATTCTGATGCATGATAGCAGTTGGGATCTCTGGGACCTTATCCACTCATTTTTCAGCAAAGTATGTCATGCTTCTCCCAGACCTGCTAACCCAGTACTTTTTGTTTTGTCCTCTAGTCTCTCTGGGTCCTTGTCCCAAGCCAGTCATGTTTTTTCACTTGTGTCACTGAAACTACACTTGTCAGCATAGATGTCATTGATGTACATCGGAGTGGCATTTTAGATTGTCTCATCTGGAAATAGCACTACATTTAATAATTGACTTCATTATAAGGGATGCCACATTGAGACTAAGGCCCAATCACTCGAGGCAGTATTTCCTCCATTTCAGGAGTATGGTCTGGAAATGACTATTGTACTTGGACTTGTAAGTATGCCTTCCAAAGGTCCAACATTGCTATTCTCTCAGTTTGTCTACACATACATCCTCACTTTCTGTGAATGCATAAACATGTTCATTTAACTCTCTGTAATCCTTTACTGGGTGCACCTTTTTCTTGCTCTCTTGGGTCAGTGGAACTCGACCCCTGAACTTCTCATTAGGATGTAGTATGAATCAGACATTATCTAACCATATTTCTAACTCATGATCATATTCCTTACATACCAGCTTGGACACAGGAAACTCTGTACCATACCCATGATATGGATATGCGAAATGGACATATAATGTTTTTATATATATATATATATATATATATATATATATATATATATATATATATATATATATATATATATATATATATATATATAACATAGAAATCTCAACACGAAACACTTACGACTTAGTTCAGATATGAAACTTTTTATTTAAAGGTTCTTCCACATAAGGAGAGAGATACACATTCTTTCTATTCTGGCTTTTCCATCTGCCCCGCCCCAAACACATGCGCACTCGTCACAAGGCCTCTGCGAGCAAGCGAAATCAACCGTCTTCTCCTGAGGCAGGACTCAACTGACTTTTTCAAAATCCCCAGTGTGCTTCCGGTGCGTGATGTCACCCGCACTCTGTAGCCCTGTTTCCCATCTGGGCTATTGTGACATCTCTGAGTGATATATCCGCTCCGCGCGCGTGAACACCTGCATTAATGTTGCACCTAAGTAACCCATGCACTGAGCCAAAAGGTTCTCAGCCTAATTAAACCTAAAGGCATAAAATGAAATCCCTCAGCTGTTATATGACATGCCTTTCCCTATACAAATAAAATTATGTTATCGATGGTGACAAATTATTTTCCTAAACTAATGTGCCGCTCTTCCTCATGTCAAACTGATCAACAAAATTTTCAGCGATACAATTTTAACGAAACAATACATGCATCAGTCCCAAACTCAAGTCATTGAAAATAAGTGTTCGTATTGTACTTCATTTTCTTCTTTTTTTTTTTTTTCTTTTTTTTTTTTTCATTTCAACCACATTTTCTGTTTTTTGGGTTTTTTTTTTTTTTTTTTTTTTTTTCCTAACAGTCACTGGTTCGGCATGTATATTTCTTTCAATAGCTTATGAGTACCCTTCTTTCTTATCTTTCTTTTTTGCCTTAAAATATCCCGGTATCTCCTAAACCACCCCAACTTTTATTAATTCAGCCAACAAAATTTCCCCCTCAAAACACTTCAAAATCTGAGTCCACGAATTTTCCGAACACGTTCAATGAGATCACCAAGACTCTGTGCATATTTTAATTATCTCCAAACCCCTGCTTCTGAATATCTTCCCCAACAAAAACCTCATTGCCCCACTCCAGGGGGGAATTCACAAAATATCTGTCTGCCTCGTCAGACACACAAAAAAATATGTCTCTTAGTTGCTCTGCCCCATGGTGAGATTATTCGAGACAATTTTCAGTCGACCGGACAAAGAAAAGTCCGAAGCATTCAACCATGCCTCCAAATTGTCGGTATCGACAAACTTAAACAAAAACCCGGCCTGATTCCACCAGCGCCCAAAATATCGATTCTCCCAATTTCACAAATATCGAAACCTGTCCTAAACGTCTTAACTACAGATATGCGAAATCCTTGGACAACTCCATCGATGCTTGAAATTCTCCAAGCTCTTGAATCAAGATACCAGAATCCTCCGATTATTACCTGCTAAGACATCATTGACAAGTTACTCTAAAATTTTATTCCTAAAAACCCTGTTTACTATAAAAATTTCATTCATAAAAATTTAAAAGAAAAATTTTACATTTTCAAAGTCGGGCCATCTTTCTTTTCTTTTCGCAGCTACCTGCTTGTCTGTGTCCCTTACTCTCTTTCTTTTTCTCCGCCTCACTACGATACAATATTACACATAGCAGTAATTGTCATTTTTCTATGCTTGGGGATCAATTTTTTTTTTTTTTTTTTTAATTCTATTCATAAATTAATCAATGACAGTCACAATGAGCAAATACCTCTTTTTTTCTTTTCTTTTCTTTTCTTTTCATGCCTTTTTTTCTTGACTTCGCTGGTTGCAATCTTTTTTTTTTCATTTGCCGCTCACCTTCATTTTCTTTTTTTTTTTTCATGCCTCTTTTTTTTTCTTCTCTTGGAGTTGAGCTATTTTTCTTTTCTTTTTCTGCTTGGGGCACCGCATTTTGTTTTTGGTGTTGAGCTTTTTTCTTGTTTCTTCCTTCTGGGGGCACTGCATTTTGTTTTTCTTGTTTTTCGGCTTCTTTTTCGTTTCGGCTTTTTCTTCTCTTTTTTTCTGGGGGCCTTGTGTTTTCTCTCTCTTCTTCCATCGCCTGAACAAGCCACTTGAAATAGATCCTATGTTCTCAGCCGTTTCCCTGATTGTGTGGACATACATGTCTACCCAGTCGTAACCATACCATGAACGACATGCCCAGTTCTGGCACCAAATATCAATATGTACCATACCCATGATACGGATATGTGAAATGTACATAAATTGATCATTACATACATAGAACATAGGAATCTCGAAACACGAAAAACACAACTTCTTAGTTCAGGTATGAAACTTTTTATTACCTTTTGAGTTTAAAGGTTCTTCGACATAAGGAAAGAGATACACATTCTTTCTATTCTGGCTTTTTCATCCCCCCCCTCCAATATGTGCACACCCGTCACAAGGCCTCCACAAGCAAGCGAAAGTTAACCGTCTTCTCCCGAGGCAGGACTCAACTCAACTGACTTTTTCAAAATCCCCCAAATCCTCTGCGTACTTCTGGTGCATGATGTCACCCACACTCTGTAGCCCTGTTTCCCATCTGGGCTATTGTGACATCTCTGAGTAACACATCTGCTCCGTGGGTGCACATGAACACCTGCGTTAATGTTGCACCTAAGTAACCCATGCACTGAGCCGACAGGTTCACAGCCTAACTAAACCCAAAGGCATAAAACGAAATCTCTCGGCCATTATATTACAACTCTATCTTGTTCCACAGGCTCATTGATGCCTGATCTTTCTGCCCACTTCCATGATGTCTTCCATACTTCATTTTACAATTGAACTCATTGCTAAAGTCAGGTTCATCTGTCTTGAGAACTGCTCACAGGAATGATTTTCTATTGAAGAACTCTCCTGTACCCGATTTCACTTTCTCCCCAGTTCCTTGATTGCATTGATTCCGATTATGAGGTAAAAACCTAGATTCATGTTCATGACAATGAAGATTGTAAATAGGCATTGTTTAGAAAATGAAATAAGTAGAAAGGATTTTTGACATTTGTTAGATTCAGTTTGTGGTTCAAGTCTTGACTTCTTTCCCAGCATAGGCTAGTACTTCACCTAGAAGGAATTAATGTTATATATTCATTAACAAATTATATCTGATCCTATGTTATATATTAGATAAATCAAGAAATACTGTATTTAAAACTACTTTGTAGTTTTTCAAGTCCAGTAAATTATTATTATTTTTATTTATTTATTTTTTTTTTTTTTCTTTCTTTAAGAATATTTATTAAATACTGATTTTTGGCAGCCTTCATATAATGTCAGGTTTGTGAAATTTATATTATAATTATTTGAAAATGCTAATTATCACTTTTTTTTTTTCTCCAAATATTGTCACTTGTCTGACAGGTCAACCAAAATGAGACATTTTGGTTGACCTGTCAGACATAGTTGTATAGCAGTGACAATATTTGGAGAAAAAAAAAAGTGATAATTAGCATTTTCAAATAATTATAATATAATTAACACTTAATAGACTTATCTTCCTTGGGTTTGCTTTTTTTTCTTCTCCCCCACCTTCTATTTTACTAAAATTTTCATTTGAGTGTATGTCTGTCTATATATACTTAAAAATAATGGACAGAATGAAAAAATGACTTAAAAATCAAAATTTAGTTAATTTTCTATGTTTTCATTTACAAGCTTTAGCAATTAACACTGGCCTGCACTATTTTCAAGGTCTAATATATTAGACTGATTTTAAGGCAGTTTTTTTTTTTTTTTTTTTTTTTTTTTTTTTTTAAGCTGAATCCAAAAATCATGCTTTTTTTTTTTTTTTTTTTTTTTTTTTTTTCCTAATATCAAATTTTTAAGATACAAGCTCATGTATGAAATGTATAGAATAGTATTATTACTATTTATTTTCGTGTTGATTTTTTTTTTTGTTTTTTATTAATGCCATATCAACCTTCTCGAGTTATTTAATTACAAATCCATCATTTTTTTATTTTATTTTATTTATTTTTTTTTTTTTTTAAAGGACAATAGTAGCACTATTTAACCCATCCATAGGAGGATAAGGGGGTTCATATCTTTCCCAAGGTATTTGTCTGAGAGTGAATGTAATAGCGCAACTGGAGTTCAAACTTGCGTACTATGGTGCCGCAGTCTAGAGCTTTACCCATTACACCATGGGGACACTGTAATGAAAAGAATGACTTACCATGGAATCCAAAACAGGCGAGAACTTGTTTCGCATGTGAAGTAGGGAAACATTCCTGAGGGGGAGGGTGCGATTTGTGGAACATAGAGATGCTCTCATCCAAATTTTGGCCAGTCTGGACAGAGATAAAAACAGCAGCGTTGGCATGGCTGGCAGTTCTCTTGTTGTGATGAAGAGAGCGAGGAGCGGATTTTTTTTGATTTTTTTTTTTTTTATATATATACAAAGATTACCTATCAAGCTTGCGAGTGAGAGACTCATGGTTGGGCTTGTTGTTTTTTTTTTTTTTTTTTTTTTTTTTTATTGGATGACCAATTGGACTTGCCAGTGAAAGAGACATCCTACTGGTGCGTCAGAGATTTCTGCTTGTGACAAGAAGGAAGCGAGCCTTAAAATCTTTTGCATCAGACACCCCTTTTTCTTGTTGAATTAAACAAATAATGCTCAATCTAGGGTTGATATATTTACAGAAAGTTCATATTATGCCAAAGTAACCTAAAAATATACAAAAGAACCTATTCATGGGACTTTTCAGGGACTTACTCCTGTGCTTGTCGGTTACTGCATCCCATTTCAAGCACCAGCTTGAAATGGGATGCAGTAACCCAGTCAGCAAAAAAGTTTACATCCCACTGGCCTTAGTGGTGCTCTTCCATAACGTGAATACCTCTACAGTTCTCTGGAAAGTGGTCCAGGTGTAACTGCAGAAAGTGCAGTTTGACTGACAGTCGTGTCTGAGTTGGCAGAAATTCTTCAGTAGCTCTTGAATTTCTTTCTTGTATTCCACGTTCTGGTGATTTTCCCTGGAAGTTTGTCACTACTGACTTCAGTGACTGCCAGGCAGACAGTTCAGCTTTGCTTCGTGTTTCATCAAACACTGGATCCTTCATGAGCTCTCTTATTTGATAGCCATCAAATATACCAGCCTTGAGTTTCTCCATGTTTGTCCATGGTAACTTCTAGAGGAAAACAAACCTGCTGCTTTCTCTGTCCATTGCCTTTACAAAGTTCTTCATTGCTCCCAACTTGATATGTAAGGGTGAGAGCAGTATTTTGTTCAATTCAATGACAGGGTGAGACTGAATGTTATGTGAGCCAGGTTTTAACTGCCACTCTTGTCTGACATGATGTTGGTTGTCGGCCCAGCTATCCCAGAGATGCAGAAAACAAAGATACTTTGTGTACCCACCTTGAAGCCCTAGGACCAGTTCAACCACCTCAAGATCCCTGCAGGGGCGTCCTCATGGTGTAATGGACTGCGGAATCGTAGTAAGCGAGTTCGTACTCCAGTCGTGCTATTACATTCACTTTCGGGCAAATACTCTTGGGAAAGGTATGAACCCCCTTATCCTCCCAGCTATGGGTTAAATAGTACCACTACTGTTCTTCTAGGAGAATGGCTTTGGCATTAAATAACCTAAAAAGGTTGATATGCCATTAAACAAACCTAAAGATCTCCACAGATCCTGGTACTTAACAGCATACAGCAAATGTTCCATGCTGTTGTGATTTCATTTGTACTGAATGCCCAAAAGGGATAGATGAAAATCTATTCCCATTATGTAGAACTGCTTTGAGACTTTTGCTTAATGAGTCAATAAAGTCTTCATTCTGTAGCATCATACCTCATTGATTTACTCAATCTAGCTATGTTGTTGCAAAAAACTAATAATGACTTACCCTGGAATGTGAAAAACTGTCTTAATTCTCTCTCACAGTCTCGATACCAGTAGAACATTGTTTCTGGTGCTAACAGATGTTTCTCTTTGAGACTGCATCCAGCAGCTGAGTAGATTCTTTTGAAAGGTTTGTTTCGTGTCAGGTCATTGAATTCCGTTTTATGTCAAGTGTACTAACTGGTCATCCTTTTTCAGCTTGTATGCATCATTCCCAGCTACAACAGTCATGTTACTACGTTCGGAATCGGCTATAGTCTATGTTACCATCTGGTTCAGGAACAGGAATGTCTGGGCCATGAGGGATTGGTCTTATGGAAGAAGGAGCATCAGGATATTGGACATGGTGCTTGTTCTTGCAATCTATTCTTTTTAGATTTATCATTCAGAATATGGCCCAGTCAGCTGGAGCTGCAGAATACACCAACTGCATCTCTGCTGAAGGGTAAGACTCCTCTAACAAGTATCCTGGATATGACACTAAACAATCTCATGGTGAGGCTACAGTAATGCTGGGGGTTTGTGGAGTACCCTTTTATTGCCATCATTCTCAGGTCCACTCAAGCCTGGAGTGGTAGCATCTGATAGTCCTATCTATGAGTCAAATAGAACTAAACTGTGTACTTATGTTAAACTGAATTATTTGAAATAGAACTGTTAATATGTATAAAAATGGATTTGACATTAAATAACCTACAATGGTTGATATGCTATAAAACCAAACCAAATAAAAAATGCAGAAATAGCAGTTCTTAATGTGATCTTTTCCTTCTCTCCAGACCATTGGAATGGCAAATCACATACTCTTCCTTTTACCATTCCTCCAATCCCTCAAGTTCTCCACATGTTTCATAGCAAACATGGAGAGCAAGTGGTTTATACTGATCCCCTAATTTGACTTTAAAGTAATTGCAATGTGCCTTCTTCAAAAGTCAGTGATTTTTGTTTGACGGTGAGGGAAGAACCATATTACTGCAGATATAACAGACCCTTTCAGGATTGAGCTGGAAAGAGAAAAATAAATCAGCACTCAGTGTGTCATTGACACTTGACACAGTACATTAAAATCATTTTGAGTTGAAGGATAAGCCCCACCCCCCTGTTGGCATGTAGGGTGGTACACTGTAGTTAGGTACACATACATCATCATATGCTATGCTAAACATCAGGCACCCACGATCAGCTGTGACAAGTAGTCCACAAGCTTTTGAATAAGTGTTATGTACAACTTGTTAAGTATTTAAGCACATCTTAAAAATCAGACATGAATGGTATTTTTAAATTCAACATCATATCACTTGATAAACCTTTTGACCTTTTGGGGAAAAAAAAAAAAATTTAATGCAGGCCAGTGTAATCATTTGAAAAATTTTAGTCTTTTGAAAAGATTTTGGAAAATCCATCTACATGATTTTCATGTCAATGCATCTAAGAATTCCAACCTAAAAAAATTTCTGTTATTGTTTGATACTGTTGTGGTACTATAGCTTCACAACACCTAGTTGGCCGCTGGTCTCGTGATTACCACATGTGTCAACTGGTCTTTCTCTGTTTCTTTCCACGCCCACGTTGCTTTCAGATCCGAGGAAAGAGAAGATGGATGTGGTCCAGTCGATGAAGGTTGGAATTCATGTTAGAGAGAAGAAAAGTTGCCAAGCAAATTTTAAAAAATGACGAAAATAAGGCGTTTGTTATAAACAGTAACAAACGTTTATTTACACTGTTGTTTAAATAATTTTTCATCAAACACCGCGAACTGGGGGTGAGAGTAGTTGACTGGCCGAGTTTTAACTGCAATTAGGCAGTGTCAAAATGGCGAATGCAATGGCAACGGATTTGGTTCTTTAAGCGGCGAATTCCTGAACCAACTCAATTTTTCGCTTTGGGTGTCCTCTATTTATGGGCCTGAATCCCGAATAATCAGTTTCTGATTGGTCAGCCAATGGGGACTGCCGACCAATGGCTATCATCGTAACAATCCCCCCCGGTTTGCCCCTGATTGGTTTAGACAATCGGCTAATCAGCCACAGTCATCGGGAGGGGCTACAAGGAGCAGTCCTGTGGTTGGTTGACCAATGATTTAGTGATTCAAGGCCTTGTGCCAAACTTGGTGACACCAACCCAAATTGTCCGCTATTTTAAAAATACATTTTTTTGTTTATACTTTGAAATCCGATGGCTCTTTTGACAGCTCTTTGCAGGTGTGCGGATGTTTATTTTTTTGGGATAGATTTATGGGTCAACAAGTTTTGATCGGATCTCAAACTTTTTTGTACTTAATCACTTGGTCTTTATTTTATACAGGATTCTCAAAAAATACTTGGACACCCAAAATGAATTTCTAATAAAATACTTATCACGATTTAATAAAATTAATTGATTTCATTTAATTAATTTCGCCAGCCAACTCCTTGACACTTAAATGAAAGTGTCATACTGTGAGATAACTTGCAGATTCTGTGAGTTGTCATCACTGTTTCAATTAACAAGTTGGCTCTTAGTTAAAAATGTGATCTGTTTTAAATTATTCCTGTCAGTAATGCTGTTCTGTCTTGCCTCTTCTTTAAAGATCGAGAAGTCTCTTCAATAGAGACATTTTCACAAAACTTACCAGTATTAAATACCTGGTTCTGGTGTAGTTATATTATCCAATTTTATGATTTGAATACCTAGTTTTTTAAAACTATTATCAATGATGTTTATACTCAAGTTTGTTGATGAACATAGGGCTTAGATATCTGATTTGTGAAACAATATATTGTTTCATATGCAATATTTGTATCTGCAAATTTTGTAGCTAATTTTGTGATCATAAGTATTAGAATTAAGGTAGCCATCATGTTTTTAG
This sequence comes from Sepioteuthis lessoniana, assembly GCA_963585895.1. NCBI lineage: Eukaryota > Metazoa > Mollusca > Cephalopoda > Myopsida > Loliginidae > Sepioteuthis > Sepioteuthis lessoniana. The sequence continues at coordinate 136,437 of CAUZXS010002081.1, forward strand.
TTGAGCAATACAAAAGATATTCCTAAGTAATAAGGCTGCATTAAGTCTAGAATTTATAATTTGCCATTGTTCATATATGCATTAGTTTCATCTGATTGGCTAATCTGTTGCTGCTGGTGTTAACCAGTGAGCTTATAAATATTTGCTGACAATTTGTAGACAGTCGACACGGCCCTCACATAATTTTCGTGGTGTGACTCTCCAGTGTTTTGGTCACATTTCGGCTGGCCATGTTGTGTGCTGCACGGATTTGGTCAGGTGTGTCTCTTCACTGGATTTATCTCTGGCCTCAGGGAGACGTCCTTCCAGGTTTTGACCCTCTTCGGAAGGTCTAGGTTTATTGCCTGGCGCCTGAGGCGCCCTTTTTAGGGGAATGCCGATAGGGCCCAAGGCATTTTTGGGACAGCTGGATGCGTCTTGGCTACGGCCCTCTGACTGTACCCACCTAAAAAATGGCCTTGTGCAACACTTGTGCGCTGGTGGGGCATATGACAAATATCGACACATATAGTCTCCCTCCTCCCACCTGTTTGAGGGTATAAGATGGGATTTTTCACCTTTTTAAAAGAAATGCATATTGAAATAAAAAAAAATATGAAATTTATTTTTTTTTCATTTTTTTTATTTTTTATTTTTTTTTGATTAGTATTAATACAATTTCTGTTTTGACACAAAAAGACGATTTGTGATATATATTTATTTATTTATTAAAATAATTTTTTTTTTTTTTTTTTTGTATTAGGATTAGTTGGCTGGTTTATTGTCATATTCCGGACACTAGTTTGGGTGAGTTTTACCCCTCTACTGAGATGTAGTTGATGTATTCTTCTGCCTCAGTTGACTGGGCTATTCATGCCTAATTTACTAAGTTCAGAATCAATTACCTACTATAATTTTTTTTTTTTCTTTTTTTCTTTTTTTTTTTTTTTTTGAAAGTGTTTAATTTTATTCGTGTCATTGGCGTCATGAACATGTCAACTAAATTTTTCTCTGTTTCAGTGTATTCTAAAAGAATCGACCCTTTATTTATTTCATCTCATATAAACTGAAATTTTATATCAATGTTTCAATCTTTGATGAACGACTTGGTTATTTTGCCAAAACAATACTGGACTGATTATCACAATGAATAGTTGTTGGGTTCTTGAGTGACTCCAGTTCTGTCATAGTTCCCAGTAGTGCTTTAAGATACAAGGCTTCTTGACTTGCTAATGATATAGCTATACATTCTGCTTTGTATGTTGACAAAGCGACTGAATTCTGCTTTTTTGATTTCCCTGAAATCATGGGTTATTTTCTGCCAATCTAAAGCAAAATCTACTTATGCTTTTTCTGTCATCTAAATTACCCTGATTCACAAAAACCCTTCTAATTTCAAAGGTTTCCATGATTTTTTTAAATGTTAGTGACTGATCTATTGTGCCTTCATTAAATGGAAAGAATTTGGTTTTGCATATGAAGCTCAAGAAGTTTCGTTACTTTACGAGACTTCACGGTTATATAAACCGGTACCAATCACCATCTTATTTTTCTTTTTATCTCACAACCAGGGGAGGGTAAGTCATTTTTCATCTTTTTATATTCTTGCCACAAGCGTTAACAAATCACTTTATTACACGCCCCCTTGATCTTAAAGATCAAAAATCGATTTCATAATCCACCATCCAAGCTGAGCGTCTTCGCTTGCGTTGCGACCTTTGTATGCGTTCTTCTTTGGGAAACTTCTGTTACCTCCTCATCTGATGGCAGTGAAACCCTCTGTATGTCTAGCATGTGTTGTGGCACTCCGTTCACAACCACTTTGTTCTGAGACAGTACCTCAGTCACTTTTCCTTGTACAGCGAGTGTTGGGTGATTTCTCCCACACTTCCTCACCCACTGTGATTTTCGCTTGCCTCTGTTCCCCTCCTCCCATTCTGGCCAGTGGATGTTGCCACTTGTACATAAATACAGACTTTTGTGGCACGGATGTTTCGTCTTGGCCATTCTTTGGGGCCATGTTATACCAAAAACCGCCTCTTGGGGTGAAATTCGGCTTCTCTCTGCCACAGCTTTTATGGTCCAATGGTTTCTTTCTATGATCCCATTGCCACTCTGGCAATACGTGGATCTAAAATATTGCTTGACACCCCATTCCTTACACAGCTCCCTAAGGACCGCTGAATGGAAGGATGCATCGTTATCCATTAGGACCTCTTCCACTGGCCCCCTCTCCATAAACACCTTCTCAATAACTCTCTCTATCTCTTTCGTTGTTTCCACTCTAATTTTTCGCCATGTCACTACTCTCCCAGGCCCACAATCAATCATAGTTAAATACGGTTCATGGCGATAGTGCATAACATCTATAGCAAATCGCTTCCAATTTTCTATTACGTGTAATGGATTGACATTCCTTACATTGCTTTACCACCTCCTGAACAGCTTCCATCGTGATGTTTGGGTTCACTTTACTCACCAAATAGTGTTCTTTCTTTCCCAAAATGATGCATATTATGCAGGTCTTTCAGGTCTTCTCCCACACAGCACAAGAGAGCCCAATCTTTTTTCTCCTGTAGCCACGCCTTCTTCACTCTGGTCAGCATGTCGGCTTTGTTCTTCTACGATTGAACTAATGTAACTTATTTTTAGTCCGAATTCTCTGATTAGGTCTCCAAGTCTATGCTTGATGAGCATCTTGACTGCCCCTTTTGTCTTGATCCTCCTGACACTTCTGATTTGATCCACGATGCCACTGTTGCAGAGTACATTCTTATTTTCACTGCTTGCCAGCCCCATTTCAAGGCCAAGTTGATGCTCTTCATTGTAGCATCAAGCTCCGCAACATTGATGTGGGTGTTATCATTCTTCTTCCGTAGCCAAGGAGCATCTTCAACCGTTGCTCCTCCTATTTTGTAATATGGCCCCTAGTGCCAGGCTGCTAGCATTGCACCAAATTGCTCCTTCCTATGTGCCATTCTCCCTTTACAGGTTCCCCCTTCTTGACTTCCGTAATGACTTCCTGAATCATCCACAGCACCTCATGGTCTATTTCATCCTCCCACTGGCCCCCATTAGTCTGCCTTTTGATAAAACTGCATACAACCTGCAGCCATCCGACTATGGGGTAATGACTTTCCAGCATACCTAAAAAAGTTCTCGCTTGGTCAGGCTGCCCTGGACTTCAGGAATCTCGCTTCCTCTTCCAAATACCAGCTTTCCTTCCTTATTCTGCCACAATTTCAAGCCCAGAACCATTCCGTCTTCTAAAGCTTCTGTCTGTTTAGCAGTCAATTTGTATGTGTCGACATGTTTTCTAACTCTTTCCGCAGTTACTGCTGTCTCGTCCACCAGTATATCATCGATATAAGAGCAGGCGGCTCTTTTAACCGCTTCATCCTTAGCCAACACATTCTTAATTACTGCTGTAATGATCTTCAGTGCAGAATTTAGTCCAAACCCTAACCTAGTCAAGCAGTAAACTCGACCCTTATATTTGACCAATTGATACCGCCACAATTTCTCGTCCACGTGAATTTGAAGGTAAGCCAACTTTAAGTCCAAAATTTTCATGGCTCTCTCCATTCTCTTCCACTCTCTCATAACTTCTTCACATATGTCAATTCCATCTTTGGTGTGACATGCCATGTACTTGTTCAATTCTCGGAATTCCAACACTGGTCTGACTTTATTTTTAGTTGTTTGAACTACTACCGTGAGTGGCAGGATTCCGTCAACCTTCCCTGACCATAGGATCAAAATTCTTTCATCAATCCACCTCTCAACTTCCTTCTTGAATTTCAGTCTCACCTCTTCTCTCAGCATGTGCTCGTAACAGCCAACCTGATTTGTTAGCACATACGGTCCCGCGGTCCATTACCACTCTACTAACCACTTGTCACCGTCAAAATGGGCTTGGAAGTCCTCGTCTTCAATCTGGAATGGTCTGGGCTTTGTAGGCTGAACAGTATCATTGCTGCTCGCTCTAGCTGTGTCCTGTCTTCCAAACCTTACCTGGCCCTTAGCTATTGTAGCTCCTCCCAGCCGGTGGTCTCTAACATCTAGACCCAGTATCATGTCGATTCCTGTGACAAGCTTTTCCAGCACAATTACTTGGACTTGCCCTGATGAGTGTAGTCATACAGCTGGTATCTACAAGAGCCCTAGCCTTCTTTCCATTGACAGTTACCACTATCTGTGGCAACAAACTTCCGGGCGCCTTTCCATTCAAAAAGGGGTGACTACAGGTGCAATAGCACCCCTTTACTCGTTTCCCTGGAGCAGCGGGCAATGCTTGCTAATGTGGCCAATTTGGCCACACCGGAAACAGATAATGTCAGGCCTTGGCTCTTTGCAATCTCTCATCAGGTGGGGTCCCTGACATATGAAGCACCTTGCAACAGATCTTCGGCTTTGTCTCTTCAATAACTTCCCTTTCTCACCGGAATATCTCTAGTAGAGGTTGCAACTGCCCCCAGTTCATTAGGATGCTTTGCCAGCACTCAAGCATGCTTCAAAAGCTCCTCAACTTCCATAGTTCCAATCCCAGTCAATCGCTGTAACTCCATTGATATGCGGTCGGGAGAAACCAGATACGAAAGCCATTTTCACAGTCTTCTTGAGGCCTCATCCCACGTATCCGACTAATCCTGCTAGTCGCCTTATTTCCGCCGCATATACATCCACCGATTCTCCAGTCCAGGTAACTCTCTTCAGTTTGTTATAGGCTCAGAAAAACGCCGTCGTCAGTCCCATCTCGATGCTCTCAGCAGACTGGTCTCTCTACCCCATCTCAAGATAGACTGCTAGCACATTTCCCTCCAGATACATCGGGATTAAAGTTGCTATGTCCTCAATCGTTTGTAGCTTTGTGACCAGGTTTAGCTTCTCCTGTAAATGGCCTCATGTATATGTATATATGTATATGTGAAGGTAGCAGGAAAAAATATAATCCAAATAGGTGAATATATCATTATGTAAAGTCGACGTTAACGTTTCTGTTTTAATAACCATCATCAGGACTTGGATATGAAATAGTTCACATATCGATGGGTGATTGCTGAGATGACAGGAGCAAATGAGAAATATACAAGGAAAAGATAGATAAACATGCACATAGCGTTCAAAAATCAAAAGTCATCAGAACGTGTTTGGCACGTGGAAAAATGAGAAAATGTAGGATTTTTCAAAGAAACGAGACAAAACCTCCCGTTTATTGAGAAATACGCAACAAATAAGTATTCATATGTATAGATCATTAGGAATCATCCATGTTAAATGTTATGTAAGAATGTATTTGGTATTAGTTTTTCCGAAAAGACAGTATGAAAGTAAATATCGATAAAATCCAACAGTATGAAGGTAGCAGGAAAAAATATGATCCGAGTAGGTGAATATACCATTATGTAAAGTCGACGTTAACGTTTCGGTTTT
>CAUZXS010002082.1:0-25000 GCA_963585895.1 Sepioteuthis lessoniana
ATACCAGTTCAAACTCCACGCATTTACGAATTTTAGCCGACAATTACCTTTTGGTATTTCTCTGCAGAATTTATTTTTGAAACTTTTTTGATAAAAGAACCAGTTTTGAAATATCTTCTAACTTTATTAAACTGTTCCGGGTTAATATTATGATCGAAGTTTTTCTACTGGTTCATTTAGCTTACATTTTGATATGGATATATATTTACAATAAAGCTAACGTTGCCTTCTCTCTGTGTCATGGTTTATATTTTACTGTTCTTGCCATGAACAATTATAAAATCTATCAAAACAATCGCCTATTTCAAAAACTGCTATTGAAACACTTGTTTTAATGTGTGTGTGTGTGTATGTATATATATATATATATATATATGAGAGATTTAATGAGCACGCATTTTTTGTGCGCGCTGTGTTGTAAGCTCTAGCACCATCGCTCATTGTCTATCTAGATATGATTGAGAGATTCAATATCCATAGTTGCACATATGAAAATGCGTACCCCACTAGATATTGTAGTATATTGAATAAACTACCGCATTAGTTTGCCTTTAACGCCGACAAAAGGATAGCCTTGTGCGATAACACCCTTAAACAAAACAAATACAGTTATGTAGGAATAAATTTAAATCTTTTCAAATATGTTCAATACATAAACATGGACCTCACAAAACTTTTTTTGTGTGTGTGTATTTTTTAATACTGATTTTCCAAGTCCGTCCTACCCGAATTTGAAAATTAATATATCAAAATCTTCAATACCCACCCCTTTTCTCCTAAGTAAGATTTACCAAATATCTGTAAACACGGACTCTGAGCCTGTGTGAATGTGTATGTAAAAATAGCGATATATGTGTCAGATACACACATTCACTTGGTAGATAGATTTTCATCAATAATGCACAAATATTTTTCACGCAACTTGAGGTCGTTTACAATCTGTAAATATTTTTAGGTTAATTCTACCCTCCCCACCTCCGAGATGAACAGAGCCGATGGAGATGTCATTAAACTTTTTAGATATCTATTAACTGCATATTTGTATCTTCAACGATGTAAGCACGACTTTTTAATCAATTTGATAAATTCAAAAATATTCAGCAACAAACAAATGTATCCGGCAAAGCTTAAAATGCCAAAACAAAATCTTTATAAAATTATGTTACTAAAATTTTCATATTTTTGTGTGTACGTGCATAAACGGAACATCATGGTGAGATTTTTTTAATTAGAATTTTAAGTATCGGTCTAACCTAACAGCAGTTTGCAAGAAAATGATAATTTTGCGTTGTAAGCATTTGTGTTGAACGTCATTTTTAACCAATTCAGTGCTCGATATAACAAATATCTATAGAATTCTTAAATAGGCATAAATATATCACCATGAGTCGCTGTTAGAAGTCACAGGTCGTCTCGTATATAAGCAAAATTCGATAGACCCAGAAATATGAACAAAGAATAAATACACAATAGAATTCCTCACAGAGCATAAGTTCTGTTTAATTTCTGAGAGCCTCGGAATCTTTATTCTTCCAGCTCTTTTAAATATACAGTGTCCCTTCCCTCCCCACTTACTCATGAACATTCAAATCGGACCTCATCTGTCCCACCACTTACGAGATCAACGAACATTTTTGTACTTCTAATCAAACACTGTCTTGCTCGGTTTGTCCAGAAATGGTATATTTTGCCATCTCATAACCCTTGGGATTCAACCTTGCATAGTCTGCTGAAGTCTAAGGTCAATGTAAAAATTAAGATTCCAAGGACTTTCCATTTGGCCATGATCTACACACCCATTTCGATAGGGGGGTTGCAGATTGATTCCCTTTCGAAAAGGAAAGTAAACCGTAGAATTTAGTGTAGTTAAAAAGATGGATCATATAAATAGTATTAATAACTTTTATCATGAAAAGTGGCTTTAATTTATTTTCTCCGCTTACAAGGAGTGCTTACAAAAAAAAGTTTCTCAGGATAGTTTTCTAGAGAAACGCTTGAAGTTTATTACTAAAACTTAATAGACTTATTGCTAAAATTTTGACAATCCATAACAGCATCTTCAAAATGCTCCAGAGTTGAGGAACACGAATTGTAAGTGGTTTTGACTGGGTCAATTATACTTTGCAATGACAGCAGTTTGTAAGGAAACATTTCCGACATTTTTTTTCTCCTCAAAACGTACCGTTATGGAATCTGACTTCTGACCTCTACCCTCCTTGTGAATTTTTATGTGTTGGGTTGGTAACTAACCTGAACACGCTCCAATTGTTCAAAAGTCAATGTCTCTCGAGACACTTGCACAAACATCATGTTTCAAATTTCTTGCAGCTATCATCATAGATGGATTGTTTAATTGGCGATGACCTTTTTTGTGTCTCTGAAATATGCTAAAGTGCCGTTGCACGACGACAAAAGAATTCCTTTTATCATAATTTGTAGGGATATCACTCCAGCTACAAATTTAAGCACACAAAATGCAGAAACCTTTGGGGTTTTTTTGGGTGGGGGTTATTGTTTAACAACAGCGAAATATTTATCACCTAATGATAATACCCACCTCCTTTAACCCTCGTCAACATTTGGTAAGCAAGTTTTAGTAACTGAATGTTATATCACTGAATAACGAGTAAAGAATAACCGAATGAATAAATGAACACTCGGGACAAAAGAATAGATGGAGGTTGGAAAGATGAATGAATGCGTATTTTAGAGAGAGAAAAAAGTTATCGTTTTGTTTCGCTTCAAGGATCATTCAAAACAATTTTTTTTCATTTATTATTTATTTATTACTTTTGTATTTAAACAAAAATTCTCTCTCCTCCTCTGTCGTAACAGTCATTTTTATCTGATTTACTTTTCTTTTTATGTATTAATTTTTTTAATTCTATTCATTTTGTCTTTAGGATATCCACCTCCATTCTTTTTTGCGATTTTTCTATTCTCTCCACCCCCTCCCCTGCATTTTTAATAGCCTTCTGTATGTTTTATTTTGTTATTTTTCTTTCTCATATGCGCACTTTATATATATATATATATATATATATATATATATATATATATATATATATAAAGTGCGTGTGTTCATATTTTAAGGAACTATTTCTTTAATTTATGTTCTATTTTTTTTCTCCCTCATCATACGTCACGATGGCTCGTTTTTGTTTGTTTGTTTGTTGTTTTTGTTTTTACTGGGGGGGGATTCTCTTTTCGTTCTAAGCCCTCCCTCAAATCTCAGGGTTTTTGGTTGTGTTTTACGGGGGGGGGGCTTATGTTTTTTTTCTTTTTTTTACTATCAAAAATTGCTTAAATTTGTCTTTTTTCTTTTCTAATTTGTTGTTATTCGTTCTCTCTCTCTTTCTCTATCTCTCCTGCTTTATTTTAATTGCTCTTGCGATCAATTGTGATAAGAGGGAGTATACTAGTGACGGACTGGGTCGCATACAGACGCCGCACATTGCATTCATTCCTCCCCCCCCCCTTTTTTTTTTTTTTTCTTCTGTAGCCTATCAATTTACCCGAAGAACCCTCTATAATACTGCAGAACAGGGAGGGCGGATTTGGTGACGGACAAGGGTAGGGGTAAAAAAAAATGCGATGGGGATGGGGACATGGACGAAGCTGAGAAATAAAGGTTTTGATGAAGAAAGATAAAATGTGAAGTGAGAGAGAAAGACATAACTGAGGGGAAAAACTATAAAGAGACTAAAAAGAAACAGGGATTGAAAATTGTGGCGAGTCGAAGAAAAAAAAGTTTTGATGGGTGCTGAATATTGGAAAGGTAACGGCGAGGGTGATTGTAGGAGATTTGGAAGGAGAAGGGTAGGTTAATGAGGGTCGGTGAAGGGGAAGATGAGAGAAGAGAATAAACCTCTATGGTACAGACGGGAGTTGGGAAGAGGGAGATACCAGGGCCATCAGGAAGATGACGTGTGGGCGACTGATTTGCATTATCTCTCTCTCTCTCTCTCTCACACACACAAGCGAAATTTAATGAACATGATGTATAAAAAAAAATAGAAATATGGTCTTTAAATGAATAAAGGCGCACGAACACACAGCTCACTCACATATACATATATATATATAATATATATACCTATTTATACGGAAGGGGCACACACACACTGGGTGTATAAAAAGTTCGTTCACATAATTTTAAGAACAAAATATTACTCTGAATCGTTGTTCTGTATCAGTCTCTCTTCTTCCCTTGCGCGCGCACACACATAAATTGTATATGATATTAGTTACAATATTAGCCAACCCTTTCTGCCAATGTGGCATGCATAGCTTTCTAGGCATTACGTATAATAATGTTGAGCAAAAGGGTGTTTACTATTGAGTTAAAAGAGCTGTAGTTTACATAGACAAACGCCTACACACATACACAACGAACGTACCTAAAGTTGCAAGTAGAAACCACAGTTAAATGTGCGTGTGTGTGTAACGGATTAAGACGTGCTTATAAAACTCTGAACGTAAGTATATATGTAGATCGGAAGAGCGGTAATTGTTACTTGTACGTATATGTGGGAGAAAGAAAGACAGTTCACAGTCATACGTACATGTAAATGCCACTGTGTGCTTATATGTATGTAAGTATGTACATAAACGGAAAAGGAGACAGATGGGAGGGTAGAAAGGAAAGATTGTACTAAAGGAAAAAAAATGTGATGTAGCGGCGAAGTGGGGAGGGCGACGGGAGGTAGTTGGTTGTGGTTGGAGAGTGGATCTATAAAAGCGGGCCAAGCAGAGAGCAAAGCGAAAAGAGACGTATAGAAAATAATAATAATAATAATAGAAATAAGCAGTAGTTGAGAGCAGAATCGACGAGCCCCGCCCACCCAGTTGTAACTGAGCCGTCAGTCGAAAGCACGTGCTTTTGATTGACAGTCAGTCGGTCGACCAATTGGATGAGAGCAATCACTTCACCGGCCCCGAGTAAACACACTCTATTTGCAAGAGATGTAAACAGTTGTCGCTGTCTTCACAAAGAACTCGCCTACAGATGCCGTAGAAATTTGACACTGTTGTATAGCAAGCCTTTGGAAAATAAGAACTTTAATTATCTTTTTGAAGCAGGAGGTGTATGTATGTGTGTGTGTGTGTGTTGGTTTTGGGGAAGAAGTGGAACGTATGGTATAGAAAGAAACAAAATAAAGAAAAACAAAATTTCGAAACTTAGTTGCAATACAGGCCCACCCTATTTTATATATATATATATATATATATATATATATATATATATATATAGTGTGTGTGTGGTTTAATTGTCATTGAGTTTTTAAAGAGTTTAAAATGTGATATGAATCTCTCTCTCTCATATATATCACATAAATGCTTGTAACGCTTATTTTCCCACGATTGTTACTCTTCAAAACCAGACCTAAGTAAGTTGATTTTTTAAAAGAAAGGTTGCAAGTAAATTACTTGGAATGCGTAGTTAAATAAAACTCGCTGTAGGTGTTATTATTTTGTGTGTAAGAAGTTGGGGGAGTAAATAGTTGAATCCATTTAAAAATCCTTTAACAAGTCATCTCAAGTCTTCTACCATTTATTTTACAGGAATTCCAATTGTTTTGGGGGTTTGGGGGGGGTATGTTTCTTTATTCGTTAAATGTAGTTCTGTTTTTATTTGAGTGAATAGTAAATTTAGAAACGTTTCGTTTCATGATTTTTAACATTAAAAAAAATTTAAGGTCTGGAAAGAAAGACTCGAGACTACTTCTTGACATTAAAAAGTATAATAAACTCTATTCTCTTTCTTTGCCAACAAATGTTTTTTCTTTCTTTTTTTTTTCCCCCAGCATTTAAAAATCTGAGTGCATGAGTGTGTGACTGAGAGAAAGATAAATTCACTTTTAACTTGCCTTTTTTTTTTTTGTTTTGTTTTTTTTTAAGCACACACAGTAAACATTTAGCAAGCTGCTAACAGTAAAAAGACTCTTTACTTCTCTATCTCTTTCCCTCGTACAAAAATATAGTCAAGTTAGTTTTAAAAGGGAGGAAAAACGAGACTAAAGAATAAAATAAAAGGCGGAGAAACTGAGTTGGGCGGTGCTTAACGGGCACCTTAGAATGATTGACGGCTGATTATTCACACCGCGCTTTAATGTATGCACACCGACTGAGAGCGGCTGCGATCTGACTGGTCAAGAGGTTAAGTACCTGTGCATACTTAATGAGGCCACGTGGGGCTCTTCAGTCGATAGCAGTGTTTGTTGATAGGGCCAATCAGTTGTTTCCCATATATGGGAAGTATATTGTTACTCAGAGCTAATACCTCGTGTTGAATTCTACTGTGTGTGTGGCATCTCTTGGCTGTATTCACACACAGAAAGAGTACCTTGCAAAAACGGCTTACTAGCTTTTTAAACAAAAAAGCTAGATTGGAGAATTTTTGACAGCATTTTTGTCAATTATTTTTTTATTTTTTTTTAAACTTCATTCACTCGCTCCCCCCCCCTCTTCGTACTTCGGAAAGTGAGAAGACGGATTTTACAAATTTTAAACAGGAGTTTTTAAGAGTACGCGCGCGAAGGACGAGGGGTGATAAGTTTAAAAAAAAAAAAAAAAAAAAAAGTAAATAGTGATATTTTTTTAAATTTATTTTTGTTTTGTTTTCCTTTCATAAAGGAAACTATTTTACAATATTCAACAAAGAAAAAAAATCACTTCATTTTTTTCTACGATTTTAATATATATATATATATATATATATATATATATAATTTTTTTTTTTTTTTTTTTCTTGGAGAAAGAAAATACACCGAGGATCAGACATGAGGATTTTATTGTTTCGAATCATGCACCGGTATCTTTATTCTGCGAATAAATATCTTCAACATTTACCACTTTCTTCGTTTTAGCGACGAACCGAAAACTTACCTATCTCTGGGATTTTACCGTTTCAAATTTGGGATTTTTTTCACCATTCTTGCCTGGATCGAAAGGATATTTAAAATATTTATTTACAATACACCAAACGACCAGCCATTTAATGTAAATGGGCTGGTGCAATCGTTGCAAGTTGTGGTAGAGGAGGGTAAGAGAGAGGTGTGTTTGAGAGGAATTTTAAAAAAAAATCCTCACCCTCTCTCTTAAAAAAAGAAATAAAAATACACTCCACTTACATACCAACATACATATATTACATACAAAAAAATATATACCCCCCTATCAAAAAAAAATCGGATACCTAAAGGGAATCGTGCTCCTTTTTTTTCTTTTTTTTTTTTTAATATCCGAATCTTTCTTCGTTGAGAAAAAAATTGACCCAAAGTAATCCTATTACAAGGTTTTTTTTTTTTCTGGATTTTAATTTGTACATTTTCTAATCACTCAATATGTACCCAAACCGTCATCCTGTAAGTATATATAATTTCTTATCAACAAATAGGTATACACTGATAAACATGTATCTACACTTTCAGGGCTTGTGTGTGTTTATAATGTAAATGACTAGGTTTATTGAGGATTAACAGAATGTAATGATTTTGCAGTCTTTAAAAAAAAACACGTATGTGTATGTTGAATCGCAAAATAATATACTTCAGTATATTCTGTATACGTTTCTAATTTAACATATGTAATGCACTAATCAAGATTTCCCCACTTCAAAGTCCGTTACATTTTTCATTCTCATGCAAGGGTGTGAATTCGAATGAAAAAAAAGTATCTCATGACTTTTTCTTTTTAAATAGTTTTTTAAATGTTAGCCTTGTTTAAAAGGCATGTGGTCACTAACTACACGTGTATATACGCACACACACATACATAAATACAACACGTGTACTTATCAAGTACTTGCATTTTTTTTAAATGGTAAAGTTAACATCTTCAAATTTATCATTGAATTGTTCTTAAATTTAAAGTCGTGCGAATGTAATGTTTTTATTTACAATACAGAAAGTTGATTTATTTGTGAATGTCTGAGCAATTGATCTCTTGGAAACTTGAATATATATTCAATAAGTCTCGTGATAAAAAGCATCACTAAACAAACATCTATATCTAAGTACCACCTATTTCTTTCTTAAATGACTGGTGTTTTGTTTATAAATTAAATAAAACGTGTTTATATATACTTTTGTCGCCTCTTTAAAAGTATAACCTACTTATTAAAAACAAATTTGAAACTAAATATTTGGCTTATGATCGATTTATCAATTACTGTTTGTTTTTTGTGTATCCTCCTAATTCAATTTGTATTTAAATTGTAACTTTACTAGCATTTCGATTTAAACTTTTAAAATAGTACGTGTTTGACTTCAAAACTTTCAGGTTTATGTTGTTAATAAGTTAGCCATAAGTATGATTGTAATTTTTAAGATTACTCTTCGCACCTTTCTTCAGAAAAATTTAATTTTTCTGAGTAAATATTTGTTTTTACTTGTAGAACCCTCATCAGCCTGGACAGCCGTTCAAGTTTACAGTTGCCGAATCATGTGATAGAATTAAAGAAGAATTTAGTTTTTTGCAAGCTCAGTACCACAAGTGAGTGTCCAATTTCGCAATATATTTTTTTCAAATCCAAAAAAAAGATTTTTTTAAATCTCTACACTTAGGATTGAGAGCTATTGTCTTTCCCTAGTCACTGTGGCGGGTAAAAAAGATGTCTATTGAAAAAGAAAGAAGGAAGGATACAAGAGGATTTTTTTTTAATAAGTAGCTGGCCATAGACACCAGGTGCTCGTTTTTCTCTGATACAAAGTATGGACTGCTAACTGATTTTAGCAAATAGGGCATGTCAAATTAAATGTTTGCTTGGGAAGGAGAAAAGAACTTGCTAGTTTTTTGTCTGTTTTGTTTTATTATTTAGAAGATGCTAATATTTTTTTGAAGCCGAGTAGTTGATGGAAATAGACAGGAATTATTTTCATATTAAAAATACGAAAAAATCTTTTTCTTTTTTTTAACATGGGATGGGAAGTATTTGGTCACATGGCTTTCTTGCTATAAATCGTACTGTTGGCAAAAAAAACGGTATAACCCTATCCGTGTTTTGTTTTTTAATCATCACCACTTGAAAATAGCTTTTTATTTTCTCTTAGCTTAAAAACAGACAAGTTTTGTTTTTGTGATGTAAGGTCTCGTGTGATAGCAGTCTTACTTTCTTTCCTCTTTAGAAAACCGTTCGTACATTTTCCTCCATATACACTTTTTCTTTCTTTCTTTTTTTATATTGATGGCCTTTTTAACGTCTCTTCATTTCCATCCTTGCTGCCTATTTACAAGCTTGTTATAGCAGCGTGAAAGCCATGCATCTTAATATGCTGCCTCTTAGAGAGCAAGAAGGGGGAATGTGGTTAAAACAGTGTACTTACTATTCCTATATATCTACTATTACTACTACATATAATAGTGACCATCTTTTTTTCCCCTTTCTTTTAAATGTCCAATCTTCCTCTTCATTATTTCTTTAAGTGTTTCTTTTTTTTTTTTACCTTCCGATATTGTTTCTTTTATTGAATATTCGTTATTTTCATCTTGTAGGTTTTGTTTTTTCTATTGGTCTGTGACTTATTTTTCATTAATAAATCTTCCGTTTCTTTTATTTCCCCCTTTTCTTTACATGGATTTGAATCTCTTTCGCTCTCTCATCCGCTTTTAATTTCTAGGCTGAATAAACCACTTGTGAAATGTTCCGTGTACTTATTCGAGGCTATATATAGATAATCTGATTTCGATTAAAGACTGCCTGACAAATTAATCCATATTCGACGACGAGAAAGTAGGAGAATAATGTGGGGTGGTGAAGAAGACAATCTCATTGTTAATGTTGCTACTACTCAAACCAACACACCACCACCATTATCATTATTAAGAAAATAACCTACTTATTACAACTTAGTCTCTTAAAATAACGTTTTGACCAATGATTTTTTAACCGTAGATCTCGAATACGTGATTAAAAACTCTTGACAGCACTACTTTCAAGGTCGTAGAAAAACAAATGTAAAATAACCAATGTGTTTTTTATGTAAACTAAAAGGCTAAAAAAAATTACAATCTGAGAAAGAAAAGACCTTAAACATGGGACAGGTGTGCTTTTTGTCATGTGATCGCCCTGTCGAAAATCGCAATGATGACAAACCTGGGAGTGAAATTTGGGGTGGTTTTACTTCCTAATCTTTAGTTTATTTACACTACTGCCGCAGGGGGGCGGCAAAACCCCTTCACCCTCTAAAAATAGAAATTAGAGTAAACACAATATAAACTTCGTTTCTTTTTATGAGATATGGTAAAAAAAATCACTAAAGAATATTGTAAATACTAGCTATATAAAAAGATTATTAGCTTTCATGATAAAATAAGAACACCTTAATTTAAAAAAGTACATTTGTTAACTGGTAAAATCAAAAATAGCCTACGCCACTAGAGAATTCATTTAAATACATTTTAAGGGTGCAGGGTACTTCAGATTTTACGAGTAAACAGATGTAACGATAAGATCAGAAGTCACAATTATTCACCACGAATACATGTGTGACTACTACAGTGTACGTGTTAAGCTCGCTTTTTATCTGATACAATTCCACATATACGTCCTTATACCTATCTCTGGCCTACGTACACAAGCATTAACGTCTATTATTAGTTATGTATGTATGGTCCGTCCATCTCCTCTTCTTGTGTCGTCATCATCGCCAACAACAGCTTCCGTGTTCTTCGATGGCAATTCACAATGAACGGAGCCAGAAAGAAAGAAGAAACGAGGAGTTTCACTCTCACCATTCTCCCGCCGTTCGTTTTATTGATCTGTTATTCTGAAGTGGCGTTCTTCTAATTTCTCAAATTAACGCCTTCCAATAAACCGCTATTCCGTTCCCACCTCCCATCGTTCCTCTTGTCACACTTTCGCCTTCCCCTTCTCTCTCAAAAACAGTAATATATATAAACATTTTAATTTATATTAGAGTAAGTGTAATTGGAGTTTTTTCTTTTTTTAAATGAATTCTCTATTTTGATGTCCTTCATTTTATTTTGCATAGACAACAAAACTCATTTAAGGTTTTTCTTTCTGAATGATTTCCTTTAAAATCTCGTCTTATTTTAATTGTTCTAATAAAACGGTTTGCTATATTTAAAGACCCCCCCCGACAATTTTAATAATCTACGCATATAAATGAATTTGTTCTCTCGATTCATTCATTTACTATTTCATTCATTCATTCTTAATAAAAGAGAACTACTTTGTTGTAGCAATAAGTCAGTTGGAATTAGGCAGTGTCTAAATCCAAAAGCATCATCAGTTTTTCTTAATCTTTTTTCCTTGGCATACTTCAAATAGTTAGAAATGCACATTTAGAAAACTGTACGATGCCTATGTACGTAAAACGTAGGTATGTGAAATAGATGTTCGGTATATTGATCCATTATTCTAAGTATGACCTCCTCATCCCCCTTCCTCTCTATTTCCAATTGTTCTGTACCTGCTTTCTTCTTTCTCTCCTCATCCAACCCACAGCATCTTTTGTGCACCATAAGTAATTCTTTTTTCTCCTTTCTTAGCTGCATGCGTAGACACTTGAGTTATATTTAGATGAAGAGAAATTTGATTTCGATTTTTTGTAATTTTTTTATTACTTTTCTCTCCTCCTTCCTTAAGGCAGGCTTGAGTATGTCTGCTTGAAGACTCTATAAAAATAGTGAACTGAAATAATCGTTAGGCGAGAGAAAAATTTGTTTTTGTTTTTTTTAGGGGGGTGCCTAATAAAAGCGTTTAATTTAAGAAATGGGTGTTTGTGTTTTTGAAGAAGCCGGATTTGGTTGTATTTTTATTGCCTTTTTTTTTCTTTTTAAACTGTTGTTAATTATGTCATAGACAAAATTAAACTTTTTTTCTCCCCAGTTTGAAAATGGAATGTGAAAAACTAGCACAAGAAAAAACCGAAATGCAACGGCATTACGTAATGGTAAGTATTAAAGTTCTGAATAATTCAACCGAAACTGAGTGTTTGATATCTTAAACTATTGTTTCTTTAAATTGTAATTCTATGCAAAATTAGTTTTAACTTTCCCTCTTTTCTTGTTTGCAAGCGAAATTGATCTCAAATTTATAAAACTTTCGCGTGTAAAGAATCCTTAAAATACTACACATACTAATGTACTCAAACCAGGGACCTCAGTTTAGTGATTACTCTCGACGTTTCGACCACGGTACTCTCCGTCTCTCGTAACGACATACTTGAAGGCCGGAGGATAGAACAGCCGAAACGTGACTTAAATACCCAAGATGATACCCATGTCTGAGTATTGATGCATAACAATAATCCCCCCCCCCATTTCTGAAATTCAGACTAAAATAATTACTTTCATCCGAAACTCTTATAATAAAAACCTTGATAATTTTTTTCCGATATAAAAAAAAAAAAAAATCTTTCCTGGTTGGTAGTAAATGGATAATGTAGATTAAAAGCTTAAATTTTCACGTGTTCGTATTAGGGGTGGGGACACGGAAGTTTTTAATTTTGGGGCTCTTAGCATAACCATCCGGCTATAATTGCTTTAGTGAAAAGTTTTGTTATAGGATTATTTTATTAATTTGAAAGCCACACAACTTTTTTGGTTTCTATAATGGACAAATTCACTTCAAAACTATAAGAACTTGAAAGTAATCAGAGCAGTTAATATGTAATTCAATTAAAGGCCTACTTGATAGAGAAACTAATCTTTATATATATATATTTTAAGTAAATATTTATTAACGCTTATTCGAAATGAAGTTTCAATGTAAATTAGTTGACCTGAAATTTGGTGTTTAAACTTTTCTCAAATTTTAATTTTGTTAGTGACTAGACGAGAAACTGACGACTAATTAAAGTAACCCTTTTATAAAAAAAATTATTACTAATCAGTTACTTGGACTTCTGTCTTTGTGTGTGTTTGTTTCCCTTTTTTTCTTTTTGCTAGGTTGTTTTTATCACTAAAATAAAGTTATTTCAAACTCATATTTCTATTGAAAAACATACAATGTACGGATGGTGATACCAAATCGAATGCAACTTGACTAAAATTTAAAGAAAAACTTTTCAAATTACGAAGTGTGCTTATTTCCTACATAACTTTAGTTTTGTTTTCGGTACTTCTTTTTGGAGGGAAATATCTCGGTCGCAATTATATTTAAAGTAAAATGTCAAAATTTGTATTATGTGACCTACGAGGATTTCGTGAGTCATTTTGTCATAAAATTTCTTCTGTCTTTTTTGTATGAGATTTTTTTATTCTTTTCATAAAATTTACGTTTGAAAAGTTTGACAAAAATTTAAATTTTTATCAGATATCAAACGTATTATCTAATTAAACTTTTTTTTTTTTTTAAAAGAAACTTAACCCCCATCCCCTGCAATGTGTGTCTATTAAACAAACCTTTTACATTAAAGTCGTGTTCTGTGACAAGCAATGTCGCCATTTGCCATTGGCTAAAAAAAACCTTTAGTTCAAACAATAAAGAAACATTTAAAATCTTCTCGGTAAACGTACAACAACAGTTAAGGCGCGTTAAGTCTTTAACTTGATCTTTAGTTTAAAAATGTATTTTTTGTTTCTTGTGTGTGTGAGAGTTTTTTATGTACGTATACTAGTTTTTAAACTTGAAATAACATGAAATTAAAATATGGTGGTTAAGTGTTTTTAATGATGATTAGTAAATAAACTTGAATGGCTTTCTCTTATCTAAAATCTTTTTCATACGAATTTTTTTTATACTAAACTAACTTTTAAGAACTACCATACTTTTTTTTCCCCCCCAAATGGTGTTCTTTTTAGCAGTGTTTTCTTATAGTATTTTTTAATATATAAAATTAAAAATTAGTTCTGATATTTTTTTCTTGTATTTTATATGTGAAGATGGAAAAAGCTTTTAATTTTTTTTCTTCGAAAAGTTTCGTAAAAAATAATTTTCTTTGTTAAAGACTTCCTTTAACTTAAAGTAAAAAGATTTTCATATTTATTTGAAGCAAAAGATTTTCAGTTTCTAGTTCAAATACTTCTAATGCAAATTATTTAGTTTTAACAAATGTTTAATTTTCTTTTAAAACACGTGCCCCCACACACGCACTTTTTTAACCGACATTCTATCTTCTGCCATACTCTTTTAAATTCCAAGTCGTATGTGTATTTTATCTTTGTAATTTAATTGATTTGACTGTAGCTCGTCCTTCAAATGTATTTAAAAATTTAACATTTTATGATTAATGCTAGGAAAGAACCGATCTACTTAAATTGGCTGTTTATGTGGCCCAACTGTCTTTTAAAAAAACAGTAAATAAAGAAATCTATTCCCATTCGGGTCAGTTTTCTTTTAAAGAAAACTTGTTTTTAAATTTTTGGAAGTGTTTTTATGTATGAAACTGTTTCATTGTTATCAAGATTATGATGATATAAATGGCTACTCTGACGTTCACCTAATATTGCCGTGGAGACTTTAGCATGGGATTCCTTTGTTCTCTGCTTTGCCTCTATTTTGTATGTTTTGTTTTTGTTTGTTTTTAAACAGAACATTGATTCACAAATTTTTTAAAATCTTTGTTTCCTACAAGCCTTTTGTGGATATTATATATATTTGATCTTAAAGACTCGTTCTTTTTTTTTTTTTTTTTTTATCCTCTCCAAAATCGGAAGAAAAAATATTGGCGGGGAAGACCTTTCATAACATGAACATTTTTATTAAGAGGACTAGTATTAACGAAGAAATAGCTGACTTAATTTTTTGCTCCCTCCAGGACCAGCTTTACTTGATAAAACTTAGATTGATTGAGGGGACAAGATTTTGATCTTTGTTATAAAAACAATTGACTGGCCAATATTCAACTTTTTTTTTCTTTTTTTTCTTTTTTTTTTCTTTTTTTAATCGTTTAATTTGTTTTATCATGAAGGTTGTATTAGAAATTTTTTTTTTTTTATATTTTAGAACAAAAAATGATGATGCTTGGAATTACATTAAAATTATGTAGCTTGTAAAAAAAAAAAAAAAAAAAATTTAATCACTCCATTTTGAAACCTATAGAAAAAATTCGACTTGAAATGTAAACTTTCACCGAAAATTTTTTTCCCCTCTATTTACAATAATAAATTGATAAAACCAAAAATTGACCTGTCAAAATTGTTTCTATGGTCCAAGCAAATCCAGCTGGGACTTCATTACTAACATACCTGGATCACCAATAGCAAGAAGAAAAGATTTTGTTTACTTAAACATTATTTTTACTTTGTGTGAACGTTTTTTTTTTTTTAAGTGTAGTTTTTGGAATTTAAATATTTTTTGCATTTAATGAATTTACTAAACTGGCGAAAAAATTCCAATTTTAACATTGTCTTTCACATTCTTTACTGAAAAGTGAAGGTGATTTCATTACAATGAATTTAATTTTTCTGGTCTAGTCAATTGCGGTTTAATACTTGCATACCTCTTTAAGTCAGTTTAAAGAAAAAGTACAAGTATTTACAAAATATGAACTCAATTGCCTTAAATAAAATTTTTAAAAATAAAAAACTTGACTGGAGAGCCA
Source organism: Sepioteuthis lessoniana (assembly GCA_963585895.1). Lineage (NCBI taxonomy): Eukaryota > Metazoa > Mollusca > Cephalopoda > Myopsida > Loliginidae > Sepioteuthis > Sepioteuthis lessoniana. The sequence continues at coordinate 15,513 of CAUZXS010002082.1, forward strand.
ATATGTGTACATGTACACCTTATATATATATATATATGACACGTGAGATCTTTTTGGCTTGAACTGGCTTTCATCCTTGCCGTATAAATACCTTCCAAGAGACTATAATTACTAAGGTATAACTAGTAACGTAGGTGGTACAAAAAATGCCAGCTCTTTCATTTAAATTTATATCTGGGATACAACTAAGGATGTTAGGTAACAAAGAAACTTGTAATCATAAGTCATTTCTTCTAGTTAATATTAATTCAATAAATCTCCACTGATCTTATGACAAATTTTTTATCCTTTTGGGATATGAGCACAAGGTTATTTTAGAAATTAGGAAATATGACCCCTCTTACAGATAAGTATGTAAATTATGCTAGATTTTTTTTACTTTCTCACTAAACTTCATATCCTTCAGTTTTCTTTGTTATTGTGGTCTTTCAAATTTCTAATTCTTTTGGAATAAAAATTTTTTTTATTTCATGTTTCTTTCCTTTATACCTATTTATTTTCTAAACTCGGGTGATTTGAAGGGATTTTCATTCTGATACAGTTGCCTTCTCAAATCTTCAATATGTCAATCTCATAAATAATTCACTTAAAGCTTAAAAATTTTAGCTTTTGTGACCAATTTGGTTTTATAATACAAAACAATTATAAAAAGTAATAATACTTAGAGATTAATTTTCAAATATAATTATCATGTAATAATATACTCACAATTAAGGACCATTGATTAAAGATTACAAAAATTTTGACCAAGATAAAAAGAAACTTTGAACTTAGAGAAATACAATATATTTGTGAAATACAATTACTACAAATTAAACAAAACTGTCATTTATGCTTAAACTTGCCTCTAACAAATTAACTGAAAGCCTTTTGACCCCCCCCCCGTCCAGATAACCTCTAAGTCTATCCAATAATAATGGTCACATGAAATTTATATAGAAATATAACTATTGTGGAACAGAAATAATTATTTCCCTGTTTTTTTTTTTTTTTGTTTTTTTTTGGGGGGGGGTTCAAATAAGGGAAAGTATTGTCTTGCTGGATGGATATATATAAAGGAAAAAAAACTTAATGCAACACTTTGCCAATTTTTAATCTAGGTACAGTATGTGTATTTTTATGGGGTAATAGATATTCTGATAAAACATTTTTGATGTTACTCTTAACAAGTGCACTGTGTGCATATATTGAGATTACAAACCAGTTTATGCCCAAGAAGGATATACTGCGTATTGATATGGGTCTGAGTACTGTTGATACATCCTTTATTTTGGAACCTGTGCAAGTGTCAATTTGTGATGATTTTACTGTAATCCAGTCACATTAACAGTATATTTAATTTTGATTAGATTAAAATACATTCAGGGTGTTGTAGCTTTATTTTCTAACCGTGCATTTGGGATTGGACTCCATTTCTGTTTCATACCCTTATGTTAAGTACTATAGAGTATTTCAGTAGCCCTGGAATCTTATTAAGAGTCCTCAGAATTCTTACAATGTCATATATAGATCCTTCTCCCAATAAAAAGGTCTAAACATTAAACTTCAGTATATATTTCTGTAGTTGTACTGTCTTTAGTTCTACATCTTTCATTAATTTTGAATATGTTTACATGCTCTGTGGTGACTTTTTTTTTTTTTTTTTCAAACACTGTTTGATGGTTGTCTTTTATAACTACTTGTCACCACCCCGTGTTGTTAGGAGAGTGACGGGTATTCAGCTTAGGGGCCCTACATTTTTAAGTGACTAAAATTACTGTTATTATTTTGAATCGTGTCAAGGTTAACTGTAGAAGTAGCAGCTTTATTTTTGTTACTTTCTAGGCAGGTAATGATAGGAGAGGGACTTCCCTAAGTTCCCTTCTCCTGTTTTATTTATTTATTTAGTTTTCTTATACTTCTGACGTTATCAAAATACCTAGCATTGGAAAAACATGGTAGTGGATTCATGCTTTTTTTTTTTTTTTTTTTTTTTTTTTTTAAGGCATCAGTGCAAACTGGTGACCCCTGCACTTGCTTAGTTTTCAGAATTATACAAAAAGATTTTTTCCTACTGTTATTAACTAAACTCTTTGTTTGGTGCACAAAGGTTTCAGGTTGTTTACAGCATCTACTGTTTATAAGGGGTTACTCTTCTAATTACTGAGCAGGCTTAGTTCTTCCAGCCTGACTTGACTGTCATTTGCCTCATAATAGTTCCTATATTTAGTATATGAAATTTGTATGCAAATGGGATTAATGGGTTTGTGATGTAAATGTTATTCCTTAGTATGTGTTAAACCAACTTTGGTCACTATCCATTGAGCTATATCTGATTATGTTTTTAAAAATTTGATTTTAAAGAAAGGTATTTATGGAGCTTAGTCTCGCACATTACTAGTGAGGTAAATTCAGCATATATTTAACTGACTTTTTTTTTTTCAAGAGCTTTGGATTGTTGAAAAATAGATTAATAATGAAGTTAAAATTAGAATTAACATGTCAAATATTGAACTTGCATAGTAAATATTATGGAAGAAAGTAAGCTTTGCCCATCACAAGACTATTAAAAGATTCATAAACATATCTGTACCAAATATTAGGATTTGTATAAATCTAATCTATTTAAAATACAAATGCTTTCTAAAGGTCAAAGTTACTTATTGATTGTAAATCATTGATTAATCTAAAAACTGCTAAAAATAGGGGATTCACTAGAATGTTCTGTTTATGGAAAGCATCTCTGAGCTTTCAAAGTTTTGAAACCACTAGTCTTTGAATTTAGCTTATTCTCATGTTTGAAATTAACTGCAATTTAATCATTTACTAAGCTTAGCTTAGTACTAGGCTAAAAGTATAAGGCACCCATTGAGAATCTAGCTTACTAATCATATTCAGTAATATTTATAAAAATTATAAATTCCAAGAACATTTTATTTTCTCCAAATATTTTTTTATCAAATATTCAAATATTTTTGGTTTTATTTATGTATTAAGTAGCATTTACATTGCAATTTGACACTAAACTTTTCTTTCATATAATTAATACTTTTTTCCTACTTCTGAGAAATGTATTTGTTCAGTGATTCTCATTTACTTGTTATGCTCAATATAGATCTCCAAAGTTTAAAAGAATCATTGAATAGTAAATTAAAATTGGGTGTATTATATTTTGGAATTTTAGATCTCTTGTATGCTTTGCTGATTCAGCATTGTGAAATTGATACAATTATTGGCTTGTAATAGAAAGTGGGTTTTGTTTAAATTGTATATATTAAAATTCTTATTCATATTAGTTACTGGTTAACTTTTTGATTTAATTATATCACAATGGTTTTAATGTTTATAAACATTTATATATGGTTAATTGATAAAGTAAGTCACCAATCCTATAAAAATTTAAAATCAGATAGAATAATGAATCTCTCTTCAAAATGTTATTATTTACTAAGCTTAACTTGGTTATGGGACAATGCTGGCACCCAATGAGAATGATAATTATTAGTAATGGTCTGCTAGCCTATCTGGATAATCCGTGTGTGGCAAAAATGTCTCTTGGAATTTTTTAAACTCTTAATTGAACACTTTTCCAAATGTTCCAGCTAAATTTTTTTTATTCCCCTGCAAATAAATTGGGGTGGGGGATTTAATTTAACCCAATTTCAAACAACAATTTAGATTTAAAAAAAAAATGTTGACTTGTCAATACTTTTTTAAATATTGGAAACAGAGGTCGGGTGGTGCAAGAGGGTGTATGGCAAATATATATTTCAGGCCTCTCACAAATAGCTACTTTATACCTAATTTCAAGTTAGTAGTACTTTTTGATTATTAAACAATAATACTCAGTGCCCACATGGTGAATTAACACTAAACATGTTTGAACTGGACTTTGTGTGTCATGAACATACATGTTTCTCTTTTCTCACTATTAGCAATGCCAGACATACATACATAGATAAGTACTGTTTGTGTAACTAATATCATAGGAAATGGACCCAGTGATCAGGGTTCAAGTCTTGAACTAAACTGTTTGCATATCTCATAGCACTTATACCCTTAGGAAAAGTATGAATCCAACTGTTGTCTCTCCCTGCCCCACTCTGCTCTGAGAAAATAGGATGGACTAGGCTCTTTAACCTGGGTGTGGCAACTAATTTAGAGGAAAAACCCTGAATTTCATACTTTGCTTAAAAATTGACTTTGTGTCGCATTCTGCTCGTGGCAGGTGTGTGTGTGATATATATATATATATATATATAAACTTCATAGCTTAATATTGCAACATACCATATTTTTTTATATATATAATGATCTTATGACATACTGTTAGCACAGATTTCCTTGACCCTCTCTCACCATTTGTCTCTATCCTCTATTGCTCCTGGCAGGTCTTCTAGGCTACATCCTGTATCAGTACAGAGCTGTTGTAGATAGGTTCTCACTTGTAGTCCAACACTTGTTTATCCATGTGAAGAGGTCCACAGGAGTACATCGCTTCAGAGTTCTTCCTTACTTTCATCAGTGTCCTGGATGTTTTGTAAATGATCCAAATTAGATAAACAAGATGGATGGTAGGTGGCTGTATGAGATGGGTCTGTCTTATCCATCCACCAAACGTCGAAACATTCAGTGGAATCAATTAGCTGGCCAGAAAGGCATGAGCATTCATTTCATTGATCGTTAGTTAGGTTCAAAGTTGTTTTAGATACTAAGGGGAAATAGATGTAAGCTATGATTCAAAAGAGAATTTTTTCCTCCATTGATGTGACCAAAGACTCTCGTATCTTGTTTATGAGACTGGTAAAAAAAAAACTTGTAACATCCACAATAATGAGTAGGCTTTTTAATAGGATTATCTGTTTTGTCATTGGATCATGTGACAACCTCTTTTATTTTCTCAGCATAACTTTTATACTGTCTATTAAAAAATAAGTTTATAAAAATTAAGTGCTCAATATCAAAAACATCAAGCAATTTAACCCCTTAAGACAAAATATTAAAGCTGTTACTTAGTTTCATTCTGCTAAATATTCAGGCGATATATTTAGTCTAAATTGGAACTGGAAACCCATGTTTTTACAGTAAAACTTGAGAAACCAAAGGTTATGTCATTAATTTCATACCAGAGTAAAATCTTAAACAATGCAAGTTTTGGGGCTGAGGAAGTAATGTTAGTTTATTCACATTGAACAATGTGAATAAAATGAAAGAAATAACGTTATTCAAGAGCAAATCAAAAATTCATATTCATTTCATATAACATTACTTATTAGATCTTGCAATTATAAGCTGTTAAAGTATATGAACTAAAGCTGTCTTTGAGACAAATGAACAATGAATTAAAAATTCTCTTCCAAATAGTCCCCTTGGCATTTAACATGCTTTATCTGGTGAGTTTTCAATTGGTTGAAATTCCTATACATGTATGAAATTTCGCCATTGTATTGATTTTTTTTTTTTTTTTTTTTTTTTTTTTTTTTTAATGGCCTCTATATTCTCAAATCTTAGCCTTGAGATGAATTTTCAGTTTAAAAAATAAGTTTCAGAATACTAGGTCTGGTGAGTATAGAGGGTGCTGCACTTGTACAATCCTGTGTTTTGCCAAAATCTGATGTTCAAAAAGTATCAAGACTAGCTTCATAATTCTTTTTTCTAAATTGGCATAGAGTAGATATCACTTTTTATTATATAAGTTTGTCTTTAGTCTAATACTCTACCTGTTAGGATTACTACTGAATGGCTCTCTAATCAAAGCATAAAACCTGTTCTGTGAATGATGGTTATTCACTTCCTGTTGTGCAATTTATTTTTGCTTAAGTGACCCATTATAAAATCTCCCATTTCTTTGAGTACTTTCATTTGCTACTTAAACTAGAATAACTCCTTAAACCTAATAATCCTTTCAGCATCAATTTTTTTCCTTCCAAAACCCATTAAAGATTCTTGATATACAAAATAGCTGTGCTAAAAAAGCTTATACAAAAGTTTAAAACTGGGATATAAGAATCTGTATATTGTATGTTTAATTTACTGAATATGTAACATAAAGTTCTTGATAGGAACTTTGCAATCTTGGGCAAATATTTACACATCTTCCCACAGAAATCCAATGTGGCACCTACACCTTTTGTCCTGTTTCATGGGTAACCATATACATGTCTATAAAATATAGCATTTCTTTTAAAACTGGCATAGTTCCTATAAAATAAAAACAGTATTAGGTACTTCCAAGGATCAAAATGTGATTCCTTAACACTTCTGCCTTGGATCAGTGTCATTCAAGGAAATATAACTTAAAAGAAATAAAATCTGCAGACAAAAACAGTATTTCATTTGGTCAAAAATTAGAGAATGTATAAATAGGTTGGTTATCTTTATTCATTACATTTTTTATTTCATTTATTTTTTATATATAATTCTATTTTTTATATTTAAATTTCTTTGGATACAGAAACTTATTCAAGTTTAAAATGTTTTCGCTATGATCAAGATTGGAATGTTAAAATTTTAATATATATAATAAAAAATCATTTTTCATGTTGAATATGTATGGCTTAAGGTTTGTTTTTGTTTTTTTTTTTTTGCTAAGGCCAAGAATTTTCAATTCTTAACCAAATATTATGATCCATTTTCTTACCCATTGGCAAGGGGAACAATCTTATTTACTACCAATACTGTTGCTTATATAATTATACTTTGCAGTGTAACTGATAGCAGTTATATCATGTTTATGCTTAGTTAGGGTGTTTCATTAAGGCTAATCTTAATCAGGGCTGTGGAGTTGGTACATAAAACTGCCAACTCCTTTCTTCATATATCAATGTTGGAAATGTACTAATTCTTCCCTATATTGATTAAAAGTACTCAACATAAAGCATTTAATCACAGCCAACATTGTTTTTTAAATTTGATACTCATATAGGTGCATTTTTATCAACACCACAAAACTATATTTTGCACAACATGCCTTTTCACAATTTAGTGTAATACACATATTTATAAAGTGTTTAAGACCACTAACTTTGACACATTTCCATTTTGAATTTTTTTTTTTTATGGTGTCCTTTCACAAACGATAATGTATAAATTATCACATACTATGTAGTTTGCAAAGAACTGAATTAAGATATGTTCTTTAAGTAGGACCAGAAAGAAAGGTTAATCAAATTATCTGTGTAATAAGGAATTTGGAATTTTACTATTAGATGGTACATTGTTACCAACAGACTCCACTAACCTAAGAATTGCTTCTATGCCTGGCAATCAACTGTTTTTGAAATAACAACCAGCCATTCCCCCCCCCTTCCCCTGTACAAGAATCCTGGATATTAAAACATTTTTCTAACCAATTAAATATTTATTACCTTCCATAGTTTTATTGTTGGACTAATTTTTTTTTTTTTTTTTATATTTAGATGTCTCTCTTCAATGAAAAATTTGCCTGTCAATCATAAAATCATCAATAAACTGTTAAAAGAAGGCAAATCATTTAAATTTTTTATTTTGAAGAATCACTTGAGGTGACTGCCTTTAGAAATAAAAACTGTCCTTTGATGCTAAGGCAATAAAAATGCCTTGAAAATATGGCTGTTCATTAAATTGAAAAAGGTTTTCATTCATCAATGCAAATAATTTTTGAATAAAATTGTCGTGTACATATATATATATATATATGACAATTTTACGTAATTCAAGTGCACTCTAGCAAAAGAGGTAAAAAGAAAAAAAAAATAATTGCTATTTGATGGCTTTGGGGTAGGTATTCATTGATATTAGTTTGGCAGGAGACAAAACAAACAAGATTAATGGCAGGGTATGGTAGAAAACATTCTTTGGTGTGTGTGGGGGGAATAAACTGTCGCTAATTCATAGAAAATTATTATGAATGCAGAAATTCATTCTACATTTGGATTTTTCAAAAATTTTAATCAATTTCTATAAATACTAACAAAAATAAAAAATTAAAAAATTAAAAAAAGCCTTAAGTTGAACACTTCAAATATTTTATTGATTATCGCATGAGGCTATATGAGACTTGTAAACATTAAAAGAACTTTGAATTTTTTTTTTATTCCTGAAGCATTTTTCCAGCTTTCCTTTTAAGCTAGTGGAAAATAGATTTGAAAACGAATCTTAAAAATGATTATTTCAAAATTTTTTTTTATTTTATTTTTTTTTTTTTTTACTCTAATCCTTTTCTTTTCTTAACTGACCTCTCCAGACAAGTGTAGGAATATTTGTCAGGAGTAGGCAATTAAAATGAATGTCTTGATTTATAAATACAAAACTAGCAGTAAACACAAATCTGTTCCAGTAAATATAAACAATCTGTAAAATTCTTTGGCTGAAATGTGGAATTTATATTTGTCATATATAAAATGACTCTAGAACTTGTTTGGTTTCTATTGTAACAGCTGTTTATGATAATGTTGATGCTTCTATTTAGGAAGGAATGAAGGATTTTAATTAGTATTTCATTATTTCCATTATAAATAATTTGAATGATTAAGAAAATGTACAGCACAATGACCCACAAAATTATTCATTTTGAAATTGAATTGTAAATTGCTTTAATCTATATTTTAAATTCTGTTAAAAAAGAAAAATGCCATGTGTTGTTGGTGGGTTACTATGTGAGATATGTGATGAACAAAAGTGATGAAAAAAGAATATTTCTTCATGGTTATTTCTATTGTTCTCAACTAGTTGTGGTCTTAAGGTATCATCTAAAGAAAAGTTTTTGGGGTTTTTTTTTCACTTAGGTTTAATAGTCTTTAAAATATTTTAAGCTGCTTTTATGCTACAATAGAAATGAAAAACAAACTACAAATGTAGAATATCCATTTGTTGAAGAAGAAAAAAAAAGTTGTATATATCCACCTATGCAGTGTAAAAGAAGGCTTGGATTATAGACCGGGCAGATGTTGCAGGTAAATGTAAAATCCCTAAAACTTAATTTTTCTGAACAGTTTAGTTATTGATTTTTTAAATTTTATTTTCAATCATTAATGTTGACCAGTACCACCAGTAGGATTGCATCCAATTTACTTCAAACCAGAGCCAGCAAGATGTGTTGTATTAGATATTAACACCAAGTAATTACAAATAGTAATTACTACTATTAACAGTATCTCTGTAAAACCAGAGATTGACCAGTCATTTTTGTTTTTATTAGGAAGTTAATATTCTTTCATGAAAAAGATTTTTTTTTTTTTTTTTTTATGTCTGTATTGTTAATCTGAGTATTCAATTATGCCATTTAATTTTTTAAATTTCCTGCTTAAAGAATGACAGAAGTTCTTGAGAAAATGAAGATGGGTTAGTATAATTTTTAGTATTATATGGCTGCATTTGCTTAGCAAAGAAAGTATTAATTCTGTTATGTATAAGATAGAAATACCCGAGTACATTGGTGAAAGTATTAGGTGTTTTTTTTTTTTTTTTTTTTTTTTAGGGGGGGGGTCTATATATCTATTATTGTTGAAATAGACATTTTCTGATTGGAA
>CAUZXS010002083.1:0-7500 GCA_963585895.1 Sepioteuthis lessoniana
GGGCCGACGTGACAACCTAACATTAGTCTAACACCTACGCCCCCCTACCTTTCCTTCCAATCTGCCAACGCAATTTTCTCCCTTCTCTGTTTGCCCGCTCATTTACCGAACCTGACGTCGTCTTCGTCTTCTTCTTCTTTAGATTACTTTCTCCTTCTCCTTCATCTTCTTCTTCTTCTTCTTCTTCTTCTTCTTCTTCTTTAGATTCCTTTCTGCTGCTTCTTCTTGTTCTTCATATACTTGTTTTCCTTCTTCCTCTTATTTAGATTGCCTTCTTCTTCTTCTTCTTCTTCTTCTTCTTCTTCTTCTTCTTCTTCTTCTTCTTCTTCTTCTGCTGCTGCTGCTGCTGCTGCTTCTTCTTCTTCTTCTTGTCAACCTTACTTCACCTCTTCTTCTTCTTCTTCTTCTTCTTCTTCTTCTTCTTTAAATTCCAGCTTCTTCTTCTTCTTCTTCTTCTTTAGATTACTATCTTCTTCTTCTTCTTCTTTTCCTTCTTCTTCTTCTCCTTCTTCTTTAGATTTCTTTCTCCTTCTGCTTCTTTTTCTTCTCCTTTAGATTACTTTCTTCTTCTTCTTCGTCTTCTTCTTCTTTTTCTTCTTCTTCTTCTTTAGATTACTTTCTCTTTCTTCTTCTTCTTTTTTAAATTCCTGATACTTCTTCTTCTTCTTCTTCTTCTTCTTCTTTTTCTTCTTCTTCTTCTTGCCTACCTCACTTCACCTCTTCTTTTTCTTCTTCTTCTTTAAATTCCAGCTTCTCCCTCTTCATTCGTTTTCATTTTCTTCTTCTCTAGATTCCTTTCTACTTTTTCTTGTTCTTCTTCTTCTTCTTTAGATTCCTTCTACTTTTTTTCTACATGTTTTTCTTCTTCTTCCTCTTCTTGTTTAGATTTCTTCTTCTTCTTCTTCTTCTTCTTCTTCTTCTTCTTCCTCTTCTTCTTCTTCTTCTTCTTCTTCTTCTTCCTCTTCTTCTTCTTCTTCTTCTTCTTCTTCTTCTTCCCGACTCTTCAATGAAATAGGTAAGAAACTATATGATTGTTCTCCAGATAAAGCCGCACACTCTAATTAGTTGATGGTGTCACGGCGGTTGTTTCAAGATGTGAACAAATACAGTCTTGTCAGTTGATCGCTGAACGATTTATGTGCTCTATGAGAGGCGCTTGCACCGTAACGGTTACCGACGTTGAAAATAAACATGAGAATCCGAGTTCAAATCCTTGGCGAAGTTGTTAGCGTTTCACCTTGTGCGAATGAACTTGGGAAAGGCATGAATCCAATCTCTTCTCTTATGAGTAAATAGAATAGACTAAGCTCTTTAGTTTTCTTAAAGCGCCTTATCCACGAGAATGAAAGCTCTGAATTCAAATCAAATCCCAAGAAATAATGTTGTGTCAATTTTTGATTTGAATCCAGTACTTTTATCAAATCATTTTATTTAATAATAATAATAATAATAATAATAGTAATATATCTGTACAGTTATAGTTTCAAGTATTCTGATCCAATACAAATAATTTTAAGCCACAGTGAACCTACCAGTCATGACAACAAAGCTGTATTCCCTCCCCCTAGACAGAGATCCAGAACATGAACCTCACCGTAGGATACAGTATTGTATCATATACAAAACGGGAATGTTTTTTGAAAAGTACCGTAAATATTTCTGTATAAGAGGTATTATTTCTCCAGATGTGTAGGGTGCGTATTATACACGAAAATTTTTAACAATAATTAATTGTGTATAAGACATATTTGTTTTCCCGATTTTTCAGCCCAAAAGTTGGGGGTGCGTTTTATGCACGAAAATTATTTACCATAATTAATTGTGTATATGCGTCAATAAGTTACCAGATTTTCAGCCAAAAATTTTTGGGTGCGTGCTAGAAGTACTATTTATGGTATCATTTTTCCAGATTTTTCTGCCAAAATGTGAGGAGTGCGCATTATACACAAAAATTATCTAATGCAATTATTTGTGTATCAGAGGCATTATTTTTCCAGATTTTTATTCAATAAAATTTTTTACCTTAATCATTTGTGTATAAGAGGCACTTTTTGTGCTATTATTTTTCCAGATTTTTCAGCACAAAAGTTTGGGGTGCGTATTATACACGAAAATAATTTACCATAATTATTTGTGTATAAGAGGCCTTTTTTTACCGGTTTTTAAGCCTAAAATTTTGGGGTGCGAATCATACACGAAAATTGTTTAGTGTAATTATATAAGAGTTAATCTTTTTCCAGATTTTTATGCCTAAATGTGTAGTACGTATTATACACGGAAATTATTAACCGTATTTATTTCTGTACAAGTGGTATAATTTTTCCAGATTTTTCAGAGCAAAAGTTTCGGGTGCGTATTATATACGAAAAATTTTTACCGTAATTATTTGTGTATAAGACGTATTATTTTTCCAGAATATTCGGCAAAAATTTAAGGGGTGCGTATTATACACGAAAAGTATTTACCGTAAGTATTTGTGTATCAAAAGTATTAATTTCCAGATTTTTCAGACCAAAAGTTGGGGGGGGCGTTCTATACACGAAAATTACTTACTTATTTGTGTATAAAAGGCATTTTCAGATTTTTCAGCCAAAGGTTTAGGGTACATATTTACAGGAAAAATTTTTACCGTATTTATTTGTATATAAGAGGTATTATTTTTCAACGTTTATCTGCCCAAAATTCTGTAGTGCGTATTATACACGGAAATTTTATTACCATAAATATTTATGTATGAGGCATTATTTTTTTCAGAATTTCCAGCCAAACTATTTTGGGTGCGTATTATACACGAAAATTATTTACTGTAATTATTTGTGTATAAGAGGCACTTTTTGTGGTATTTTTTTTTCCAGATTTTTCAGCCGAAAAGTATGGGGTGCGTATTATACAGTACAATTATTTACCCTAATTATTTGTTTATAAGAAACATTATTTTTCCAGATTTTTCAACCCAAATGCACATTATACACGAAAATATATTTACTGTAATTATTTGTGTATCAGAGGTATTATTTTCCAGATGTTTTTTGTGCGAATGTGTAGTGTGCGTATTATACACGGAAATTATTTAGCTTAATTATTGTGTATAAGAAGCACTTTTTGTTGTATTATTCTTCCAGATTTTTAAGCCCAAAAGTTTGGGTTGCGTTTTATACACGAAAATTATTTACCATGATTATTTGTGTAAAAAAAACATTTTTCCCGATTTTTCAGCCTAAAATTTTGGCCTGCGAATTATGCACGAACATTTTTTACTGTAATTATATGTGCATAAGAGGTAATCTTTTTTCAGATTTTCTTGCCCAAATGTTTGTGGTGCGCATTATACACAAAATTTTTTTACCGTATTTATTTATGTACAAGAGATATTATTTTTCCAGATTTTTCAGGCCTAAAGTTTCTGGTGTGTATTATACACGGAAATTTTTACCGTAATTTTTTGTGTAGAAGAGGTAATCTTTTTCCAGATTTTTTTCCCAAATGTGTAGTGTGCGTATTATACACGGAAATTATTTAACGTATATATTTGTTTACAAAACCAGATATTTCAGCCCGAATGTTTCGGGTGCGCGTTATACATTAGAATTATTTACTGTAATTATTTAAAATAATTTTTCCAGGTGTTTTGGCAAAAGAGGTGTTATTTTCCAGCTTTTTCGGCCTAAATATTTGGGGTGCGTATTATACACAAAAATTATTTACCGTAATTATTTGAGTATCATCATTATCACCATCTTGTCGTGCCACCAGCACGGATATTCCAAACCCTCTCTCGCCACTCCTCCCTATCGTTCATCGCTTCTGGTAGGTCCTCAGGGCTACACCGCGTATCCTCACAGACCTTTGTATATAGTTTCGAGCTGGTCGCGCTGCTTTTGCTCGGCCATGTGATGAGGTCCATAGGAGAACATCACTTATGAGCTCGTCCCTGCTTCTCCAGCAGTATCTTTGGGATGTCTGGTTCGTCTAACTTTGATAGTTTTCGCGATGGGAGGTAGGTGGCCGTTTAGCTGCTGCTTTGTGGGGTATTGCTTCCAGAACTTGTTCAAAATTGCTCGCAGCATTCTTGTGTAGTTGCCGTCAAGCTTTTTCTCCGTCCGTTTAGTTAGCGTCCTTGTATTGCATCCATATAGCAGTATCGACACGACCGCAGCTTGGAAGAACCGTGTTTCATTTTATCGGTCAGGTCTGACTTCCATATGACCGATAGCCTATCTACAGCTGTCTATGCTTTTGTTAGTCGCGTGTCGATGTCAGCTAAAAATATGTACTGTGCGTATTATACACGGAAATTATTTACCATATTTATTTGTACAAAAGATATTATTTTTCCCGATTTTTCAGCCCAAAAGTTTAGGGCGCGTATTATACACGAAAACTATCTACTGTTTTTATTTGTGTACAAGAGGTATTTTTTCCAGATTTTTTTGCAAAATATTTTTCCATATTCATCAGCCCAAAAGTTTGGTGTGCGAATTATACACGAAAATTATTTACCGTAATTTTTTGTGTATAAGCGGTATACTTTTTCCAGATTTTTCAGTCCTATTGTGCTGGGTGCGTATTACACACGAAAATTATTTACCGTATTTATTTGTGTATAAGTGGTATTATTTTTCCAGAAGTTTCAGCACAAATTTTCAGGTGCATATTATTTACGAAAATTATTTACTGTAATTATTTGTGTATAAGAGCATTATTTTTCCAGATTTTTCAACCCAAATGTGTGGGGTGCGTATTATACACGAAAATTATTTACCGTAATAGTATGTGTATTAGCCGTATTATTTTTCCAGATTTTTCAGTCCATAAATTTGGGGTGCTCACGAAAATTATTTACCATTATAATTTATTTATAAGAGGTATTATTTTTCCACATTTTTTATTATTCACGAAAATTATTTACCATAATTATTGTGTTTAAGAGGCATTTTTCCAGATATTTCAGCCCTAACAGATGGGGTGCGTATTATTTACTGTAATCATTTATGTATAAGAGGCAATATTTTCCATATTTTTTTGCCCAAATGTGTAGTGTGCGTATTATACTCGGAAATTATTCACCGTATATATTTTTGTGCAAGATATAAAATTTTTCCAGATTTTTAGTCCAAAATTTTGGGATGCGTATTATACACAAAAATTATTCACCGTATTTTTTTGAGTATACGAGGTATCATTTTTCCAGATTTTTTTACCAAAATGTGTAGTGTGCGTATTATACACGAAAATTATTTACCGTATTTATTTGTGTATAAGTGGTATTATTTTTCCCGATTTTTCAGACCAAAAGTTTAGGGTGCGTATTATATACGAAAAATTTTTACCGTAATTATTTGTGTATAAGAGGAATTATTTTTCCAGACTTTTTAGTCCAAAGTTTTGGTGTGCGTTTTATACACGAAAATTATTTACCGTATTTGTGTATAAGCGGCACTATTTTACCAGATTCTTTAGCCTAAAAGTTTGTGGTGCGTATTATAAACGAAAATTATGACCGTAATTATTTGTGTGCAAAATTTGTGTACAAAATTTCTTAATTTTGTAGCCTAAATGAGAGGGGTGCGTTTTACACACAGGAATTATATACCGTAATTATTTGTCTTAATGCCCTATTTTTCCTGGGGATGCGTGATATACGAGGATCATTAAATAAGTTTCCAGACTTTTTTCGTATGGGCACTTTTATTGATAGTACACACATGAAACTCTAGTCCTCATCGAAGTAATCTCCTCCGGCTGCAATGCACTAGTTGTACCGTTCCAACAACTTCTGGAAGGCCCTATGGAAGCCCTCCTGTATGAGCGTGTCAATGACCTTCGTCACAGCCTCTTCCATCTCCTCAATTGTCTCATAATGACAGCCTCTGTGCTTAGGGAATAACCAAAAGTCACTGGTAGTAAGGTCTTGACTATAGGGAGGGTGACGAACTATCTTGATGCCCGTCTTGGTCAAATAGTCTGTGACAAGGATGGAGTTGGGGACTGGTGCATTGTCCTGCTGGAAATGCCACTGACCCGATTTGAAGAGTGCTGGCCTCTTCCGACTGAATCTCTTCCTGGACTCCCTTAAAACCTCAACATAGTAACCCTAACCCTCACCCTTTGGCCAATCAACTCTGGGGTATTGACTTCCTTACTCCTCCCACACCTCTCATCATCCCCAACAGACTCCCTGCCTTCCTTGAATCTCTTATGCCACTCAAAAACTGATGCTCGATTCATGCAAGATGCTCCAAAAGCAGTCTGAAGCATTCCATACTTTTCTGCGGCATTTTTTCCAAGTTGAAAACAGAATTTTATTCTTCTAAAGTGTCCTTACGTCTGGATTGCATTTTTGAAATTCACCAGCTGTGACCATCAGGCTTTAGTAGGATGTATTCCAATTGCTGCTGTAGCTGTTGATTTGAAGGTGAAATCATAAAAATTGGGCAGTCATCTCATAAGATGTATAGCAATAACATACTGGATTTTCAAGAGTCTACGTCAATTTTAAATGCCTCTACAAAAAAGTCAGGGAAATTATTGAATGCACCACGTATGTATATATATATATATATATATATATATATAATTTGTCAACTAATTTTTTGTAGGTAACTATTTTTCAATGACTTGTTAAGGGTCATTTGTTTGCACACAGTTAAATGGTTTAAAGTATTCTTATCTATCGCTAATAATTCTATTCAATATTAATCATATTTGTACACAGTTAAATGGTTTTACGTATTTCTATTAAACATTAGCAACCCTACTCATCAAGTATCCCTATGAAATAAAAATAATTCAGGAACAGAATTTTGGCTTCAAAAAACTAATTATAATAACCCTTCGTAAGTGATTGAACTGTTCTATTTTATCCCTAAATACGACCTTAACAGGTATTACCTGTCTATGTTTGAGGGGACCTGGGAGTAATGGCAATGAAGTAGTACTCCACATTCACCAAATGTCCCGGACGAGAGCCTCACCATCAGCATATTATTTACCGTAATTATTTGTATCTAAAAGGTATTATTTTTCCAGATTTCTGCCAAATGTTTTGGGTGCGTTATTTTCACGAAAATTTTCTGCTAGAATTATTTATGTATAAAAGGTAATATTTTTCCAGATTTTTCAGCCTAAAAGTTTGGGGTGCGTATTATAAACGAAAATTATTTACTGTGATTACTTGTATATAAGAGGCACTCTTTGTCTAGATTTTTGAGCCTAAATGATCGAATTATATACCGTATTTATTTGTCTTAACGCCCCATTTTTTTTTTTTTTTGTTCTACTATATTCGGAAAAGGATGACCGCAATTAAGTTATATCTGTTGTCCAAACAAATGCATTTTATGCTGTTGTAAGGACATATCTACAAGAATGTGTGTTTGGTTATAATTTGGCTTATTTCAATGAACATGTCCGAGCGTTTGCACTAAATACTGTCTGAATTTTGTGTTTTAAGTCATATTGTATAGTATATAAACTAGCTATGATTACATTTAAACGAAA
>CAUZXS010002083.1:12500-23370 GCA_963585895.1 Sepioteuthis lessoniana
TTTCTTTTATTCTTTCTTTCTTTCTTTCCTTCTTTCTTTCTTTCTTTCTTTCTTTCTTAGTCGATGAACCACATTTCTTTCTTCTTTTTTATCTATTAACGACGTTCTTTTTCTTTCTTTCTTTCCTTCTTTCTTTCTTTCCTTCTCTCTTTCTTTCTTTCTTTCTTAGTCGATGAACCACATTTCTTTCTTCTTTTTTTATCTATTAACGACGTTCTTTTTCTTTCTTTCTTTCCTTCTTTCTTTCTTTCCTTCTCTCTTTCTTTCTTTCTTTCTTAGTCGATGAACCACATTTCTTTCTTCTTTTTTTATCAATTAACGACGTTCTTTTTCTTTCTTTCTTTCTTTCTTTCTTTCTTAGACAATGAAACACATTTCTTTCTTCTTTTTTTATCTATTAATGACGTTCTTTTTCTTTCTTTCTTTCTTTCTTTCTTTCTTTCTTTCTTTCTTAGTCGATGAAACACATTTCCTTCTTCTTTTTTTTTATCTATTAACGACGTTTTTCTTTCTTTCTTTCTTTCTTTCTTTCTTTCTTTCTTTCTTAGACGATGAACCACATTTCTTTCTTCTTTTTTTGTCTATTAACGATGTTCTTTTTCTTTCTTTCTTTCAATCTTTCTTTCTTTCTTTCTTTCTTTCTTTCTTAGTCGATGAACCACATTTCTTTCTTCTTTTTTTATCTATTAACGACGTACTTTTTCTTTCTTTCTTTCTTTCACCCGCACTTTATTGACTTTTTTATTTATTTGTCGGTTAAAGACACGCCCTTTCTTTTTCTTTTTTCTTTTTCCATTTCTTTTTCATCTGCTCTTTATCTATTTATTTATTTGTCTTTCTTTCTTTTTCTATTTCTTCATTTCTTTTCTTTCTTTCTATGTCTATTGACCACATTTTCTTTACTTATTTATTCCTTACTTTCTTTTACGCTTTCTTCAGTTATTTCTTTGTCTATTACCCACGTTCTTATTCTTTCGTTCTTTTTTCTTTATAACCCACGTTCTTTTTCTCTCTCTCTTTCTTTCTTTCTTTCCCACATTTTTTCTTTCTTTCTTTCTTTCCCACATTTTTTCTTTTACGCTTTCTTCAGTTATTTCTTTGTCTATTACCCACGTTTCTTTTTTCTTTCTTCTCTTTCTTTCTTTATTACCCACATTTTTTCTTTCTTTCTTTCTTTCTTTCTTTCTTTCTTTCTTTCTTTCTTACCCACGTTCTTTCTCTCTTTCTTTTTTCTTTCTTTCTTTCTTTATTACCCACATTTCTTTCTTTCTTTCTTTCTTTCTTTCTTTCTTTGTCTATTACCCACGTTCTCTTTCTTTCTTTCTTTCTTTCTTTGTCTATTACCCACGTTCTCTTTCTTTCTTTCTTTCTTTGCTTATCACACATGTTCTTTCTTTCCCTCTTTCTTTCTTTCTTCTACCCTTTCTTTTTTATTTCTTTGTCTTTTACCCACGTTCTTTCTTTCTTTCTCTCTTTCTTTCTTTCTTTCTTTCTTTCTTTCACCAACTTATTTATTTATCGATTTGTCTTTCTTTTTTTTTCTCTTTTTTATTCTATTTTTCACACGCACTTTCTTTGTATCTTACTATTTCACCTGCATTTTCTTTCTTTCTTTCTTTCTTTCTTTCTTTTACCCTTTCTTCCTTTCTTTCTTCTACCCTTTCTTTTTTTATTTCTTTGTTTATTACCCACACTCTTTTTTTTCTTTCATTCATTCTTTCTTTTACCCTTTCTTCGTTTCTTTCTTCTACCCTTTCTTTTTTTTTATTTCTTCGTCTATTACCCACATTCTTTTTCTTTCTTTCTTTCTTAGACGATGAACCACATTTCTTTCTTCTTTTTTATCTATTAACGACGTTCTTTTTCTTTCTTTCTTTCTTTCATTTTTTCTTGCTTTCTTTCTTTGTCATCCACATTTCGAAATATGTGACATACAAATCACTTAGCATTATCAATTATCTACAAAAAATACGTTTTCATTGTTGATAACTCCATATCATTATGCAAGACTGTTCGTCTTTCTTATGCAACGAGTTGATCCATTTGTTTGTTGGGGTTTTTTTAAAACTTACTGAATTGTTTCTCTTATTCATGTACACTGAATGAACCCGCTTAGACATTACATATATTACTCGAGGCTTTTGTTGCAGTTCATCCAGGCCGAACTTCATAGTGTGTGCAGTGGGGCATGTTGGATCCTGGTCATTCACCAATGAAATGCAATGGGTTATGATGCACAAATGGTCAGAGTTGTTCAGATTTGCAGCTAGATGTCGCTTTAAGTTCAACCGTTATAAATAGGCAGCTTTCAAAATGCGACATTAGCTGGCAACACAATTTAATACGTTTAATTCGATTATTGTAAACGGATTAAAAGTAAGTAAATCTTCATTTGGTCTTTTTCTATCTATCTATCTATCTATCTATCTATCTATCTATCTCTTTTTGTTCCAATCTATCTATCTATCTATCTATCTATGTTAGGGTCTAATCAATCAATCAATCTATCTATCTATCTATGTTAGGGTCAAATCAATCTATCTATCTATCTATCTCTTTTTGTTCCAATCTATCTATCTATCTATCTATCTATCTATCTATCTATCTATCTATGT
Organism: Sepioteuthis lessoniana; assembly: GCA_963585895.1. Classification (NCBI taxonomy): domain Eukaryota; kingdom Metazoa; phylum Mollusca; class Cephalopoda; order Myopsida; family Loliginidae; genus Sepioteuthis; species Sepioteuthis lessoniana. The sequence continues at coordinate 15,116 of CAUZXS010002083.1, forward strand.
TAGGGTCAAATCTATCTATCTATCTATCTATCTATCTATCTATGTTAGGGTCTAATCAATCAATCAATCTATCTATCTATCTATCTATCTATGTTAGGGTCAAATCAATCAATCTATCTATCTATCTATCTATGTTAGGGTCAAATCAATCTATCTATCTATCTATCTCTTTTTGTTCCAATCTATCTATCTATCTATCTATCTATCTATCTATCTATCTATCTATGATAGGATCTATCTATCTATCTATCTATCTCTCTATCTATGTTAGGGTCAAATCAATCAATCTATCTATCTATCTATCTATCTATCTATCTATCTATCTTATCCAGTTCATATCTATCTATCTATCTATCTATCTATCTATGTATCTATCTATCTCTTTTTGTTCCAATCTATCTATCTATCTATCTTGCTAGCTAGCTAGCTAGCTAGCTCATTCTGTTCATTTCATATATGTATATATATATATATATGCTTATATATATATGCTTATATATATATATATATATATATATATATGTATGCATATGCAAATATAATAAACCCAACATGATAGATAGATGAAAAGAGAAAAAGATATGAGCATAGACTATACGTGCATATATATATATATATATATATATATATATATATATATATATAATGTTCATACCGCTCTCTATCTATCTATCTATCTCTGATAGTCTGTTTATATCTATATATTTATCAATCTACATCAGTTTATTATCCATAACACTGAGTTCATATCTTCCTATCTATCTATTTATTTATCTATCAACCATATTTATTTGTCTCGGTTTAAATCTATCGATTATTGATCTGTGTAGCATTCAAAATTATCGTCATTTTTCTTCTTTCTTCAGATTCAATGTCGGAACTCTGTGACATTTTCTTCCCGGGAGACACTGAACGTTGCTAAGCAACAACAACTAACACATCAATAGCTTTCCTGAACATCACATGACGGCAACTGAGAATCTCATCGTCAAGACTCATCGCTCGAATCAAATTTTCTTCAAACTCGACCAAAATCTTTGATATTTTTTTTTTTTAAATCTAAACTTTATTTTTATTTCTCTATTTAACGATTATTTTGATTCTATGTTGGTTTACGGACATTTATGTTAAACTAAAATTATCTTCTCTCTCTCTCTCTCTCTCTCTCTCTCTCTTTCTGCTTGACACACACACACACACACACTCTCTCTCTCTCTCTCTCTCTCTCTCTCTCTCAATGTCTATTCATATACATCTATCTATATTTATCTCTCTCACACCCCTTATCTATCATATATATATATATATATATATACACACACACGCACACACAGACACACAAACACACACACACATATATATATATATATATATATATTGGTCGACCGTACAAGAGGGCGAAACGATGGCTCTCTTTCAAATAGTTACTACACCGAGGTGTAGAGAAGCGCACTGCTCATTTCTCTGGTTGCTCCACTTACTCTTGATCCGTACTTTATAATGATAGGTGATAAATAAGGAGGTATCAAGTACCATCTTTTGAGTTTTTGGTATGACTCGACCTGAGATTGAACCCCTGTTTCCCTGACTATCTCTTTCTCTATACATATATATAGTTTTATATATATATATATATATATATATATATGTGTGTGTGTGTGTATAATCTGTTTGATTATGTATATATATATATAGACTAAGATACACAGACAGACAGACAGGCACACACACACACACACACACACACACACACACACACACACACACATATATATATATATATATATATACCAACAAGACATGCTGAACACATAACCAATGTTATCTTATGAACTCCAATATATGAGTGTTCCAATTTTTGTCGACCAGTTCTGTGTAGACAGTCTAGGGACCTGTCAGGAGTGATGAAAGATAGGGATAGATGGCGAGAGAGAGAGTCAGAGAACTCCGTGCTCTCAGCAACTTGATCATAATATATATATATATATATATATATATGAATGGACTAGGATTGAAATGAAAATCTGAGATAGATTGATTGATAGATATGAATTAAGAATAAGATATATATAGGTAAGTAAGAAGATAGATAGATAGATAGATAGATAGATAGGTTGGTAAGTAGGTACGAATGTATTAAGATAGATAGATAGATAGAAAGATAGACTGAAGGATAATGTACAGAAATTTATGTGTGCGTGTGGGGAGGTGTCAGTCTCTTCATTTTATTCATTTTAATCATTTTTTGCACTCAGTTTAAATATTTTCAAGTATTCCGATTTAATACTAATAATTCTATTCAATATTGCTATTAAATAGAATTTTTAGTGCTAGAAGACCAAACTTGTGTAACATAGCCATACATGAATATGTGAAACGTACACAGAATGTTCATAACATATATACATAGAACATAGGAATCCCGAAACACGAAAAACCCTTACGACGTCTTAGTTCAGGTACGAAATTTTTTATTACCTTTGAGTTAAAAGGTTTTTCGACATAAGGAGAGAGATACCATCTTTCTCTACTGACTTTTCCATCTCCCCACCCCAAACCACGTGCCATACCTGCCACAAGCTCTCGGCGAGCGAGCGAAAGTCAACCTTCTTCCTCCGAGGCAGAACTCAACTCTCTGACTTATCTCAATTCTCAGCCCACGCTTCCGGTGCGTGACGTCACCCGTGCTCTGTAGCCCCGTTTCCCATCTGGGCTATTGTGACATCTTTGAGTGATACGTCCGCTCCGCGCACGCGCCCGCGTGAACACCAGCGTTAATGTTGCACCTAAGTAACCCATGCACTGAGCCGAAAGGTTCTCAACCTAACTAAACCCAAAGGCATAAAACGAAATCCCTCGGCCATTATATTACATATAGGCGAGACACTGATAGTCACTAAACACCACTGACTCTGTGTCTACGCTATTTAAACTTAGATCTACATATGTACAATCACCAATGTTATGGGGGACGCCGTGCCGTGTTGGCAAACATCCATGATTGCGACATTTTAGAAAACAAATTCGAACTCAATTCTCGCTATTATGCTCCCTTTCGGACTAATTCCCTTGCAAAAGGCATGAACCCAATTATCCTCCCTCCTCCCAGCTATGACTTGAATAATACTACGTCTGTTATTCTACAAGGCTGGCTTTGGCATTAAATAACCCACGAAGGTTGATATGCCATTAAACAAACAACCTAAACCAAACTACTACTACTACTACTACTACTACTACTCCCTTGTAAATGATTGTGCCACCGCTTGCCCAGTTGTCTGGGGCTGTAGAATACACCGACTGCACCTCTGCAGAAGGGTAAGACCCCCTCCAAATGACTGTCCTGGATATGACACTAAACAATCTGATGGTGAGCTTTGGGGAATGTGGAGTACCCCTTTATTGCCATCACTCCCAGGTCCACATGGGATAAATAGAACTAAACCATGTTTCCTTCACGATACTAATTTTTGCATTTAAACTGTGTATTTATGCTAAACTGAATTGCTCGAACTAGAACTGTTTTAACGTCTAAAATGTGTACTTAAGCTAAACTGAAATAAAACTGTTTGACATTTAACTCTGTGTATTGCCCCGTCGACTGGGGCTATAGAATACACTTACTGCACCTTCTGCAGAGGGGTAAGACCCCCTCGGTAAGTGTCCTGGATATGACACTAAACAGTCTAATAGTGAGGACCCAGTAATGCTAGGGCTTTGGGGAATACGGAGCACCCCTTCCTTGCCATTGCTCCCAGCTCCACTCTGGCTCGGCGTGGTAGCACCTGATAGGGCCCTATCTATGAGTTAGATAGAACTAACGGCATACTTATGCTCAACTGAATAGATTGAAATGGAAATGTTTTTGACAATCAAACCGTACTTACATTTAAACTGCACGCTGATGCTAAACTGAATTATTTGAAATAGAACTGTTTTTGACATTGAAACTGTATTTACACTAAACTGAAATGTTAAACATAGAACTGTGTTTTGAATATCATCTGTGTGTAAACAAAATCTCTACTTATACTAAACTGAATTAGCTGAATTAGAACTGCTTGACTAAACTGAACAGCTAAAAATAGAAATGTTTTTTCACAATTAAACTGTACTTACATTTAAACTGCATGCTTATGCTAAACTGAATTGTTTTAAATTGAACTGTTTTTTTACATTGAAACTGTACTTACACTAAACTGAATTATTATATATAACTGCTTGAATAGTTTGAAATAGAAAAGTTTTTGACAATTAAACTGTGTACTCATGCTAAACTGAATTGTTAGAAATAGAACTGATTATTTACGTAAAAATGGATTTGGCGATAAATAACCTACAAATGTTGATGTGCCTTAAAACCCGACAAACCAAACCTGTGCCACCGCAATGGCTGGGGGTGGGGACTGATACAGTGTTCGGTTAAATAATTAATATGTAAAAATTTAAAACTCCTTCCAATTAGGCTACTTGTTGGCGTTTGGTGGTGACTCATAAATCTGGTGGCTGAGCAGTTTGTGACCTGGCAACCAAAGTGGTCATGTGACTTGTATGATTCTGCCTTGGCCTTTATTGGGCTTGGTAGGTGGTTAGAGAAGCCCAATCTGATCACTTGGCTGGTCATATCAAACTGTAGCATCTATATGATTGCCGAGACTGTATTCTTCAAATTGCCCCTGTGACAAACAAGTACCCAACCCTATTTTATTTTAAAGATGCTTGCAGGTGATGATTGAGGACCAATTGCACTGAGATAGCAATACTTAAAACTATTTAAACTTTGTGCAAAACAAAATGATTAATACTAAATAGAATTATTAATGTTCAGTAAGTAAAATCGGCAATCTTAGTCGAAGCGGAGGTGTCCTCTTGGTGTAATGGTTAAAGCGACGGACTGCAGAATCATAGTAAGCGAGTTCGAACTCCAGTTGCGCTCTTACGTTCACTTTCGGAAAAGGTATGAACCCCCTTTCCTCCCAGCTACGAGTTAAATAGTACCACTACTTTTCTTCTCGAAGGATGGCTTTGGCATTAGATAACCAACAAAAGTTGATATGCCATTAAACAAAGAAACCTAACCTGACCTATCTGAATACTCAAAGCGATAACATTTGGTGTTACATATCAAATACTTGAAACCATTTACAACTGAAAAAGGCCGAAGAACACATCGGCCGAAACGTTTGGAGTATAACAACAAAAATGAGGTCGATTGTTTGAATATTCTTTGGGGATACATATCAATACTTGAAACCATTTAACTGTGTGCAAACAAATGATTAATATTAGACAGATGAGTGTAATACTTGAAACCATTTTACGATAGGCCAATAATAAACTGCGATACCTGAAACAATTTAACTTCGAAATGCAATATCAAGCAATACTTGAAACTATATAACTATGTGCAAGCAAAGGATTAATATAAAATTGAATCTTTTGTATTTAATAGCATTACTTGAAGCCATTTAACTGTGTGTAAACAAATGATTGATATTAAATAGAATTATTGATGTTAGATGGTAAGACTTGAAACCATTTAAATCTGAGCAAACAAATGATCAATATCAAATAGAATTATTTGTGTTTGATAACAATACTTGAAACCATGTCCTGGATATCACACTAAGTTGAATCGGAAGGTGAGACTCCAGTCCTGGTATTTGAGAAAAGTGGAGTATCCTTCATTAGCATTACTCTCAGGTCCACAATGAGTGATAGTATCTGTTAGGGTTAGATCTATAGGTCAAATGGAACTGTTCAATCATTTACAAGGGAGTAGTAGTAGTAGTAGTAGTAGTAGTAGTAGTAGTTTGGTTTAGTTTGTTTAATGGCATATCAACCTTTGTAGGTTATTTAATGCCAAAGCCATTCTACAAGAAGAACAGTAGTGGTACTATTTAACCCATAGCTGGGAGGATAAGTGGCTTCATACCAATCCCAAGGGTATTTGCCTGAAAGTGAACGTAATAAGTAGTAGTAGTAGTAATTTCAAACCATACTACTGAGTGCAAATTGTTTGTCTTTGGTATGACTATTAGATAAATCATCATCATCATCTTGTCGTGCCGCCAGCACGGATATCCGTGATCCTCTCTCGCCACTTCTCCCTATCGTTCATCGCCTCTGGCAGGTCTTCAGGCGCACGTCCTGTATCCTCACATAGCTGCTGTATGTATGTTCGAGCTGGTCGTCCTGCTTTTGCTCGGCCATATGTGGGGGTCCATAGAAGTACATCACTTATGATCTCGTCCCTGCGTCTGCAGCAGTGTCCTGCATGTCTGGTTCGTCTAACTTGGATAGTTTTCGTGATGGGAGGCAGGTGCCGTATAGTTGGTGCTTGTGGGGTGTTGCCGCCAGGACTTGTTCAATATTGCTCGCAACATTCTTGTGTAATTGCCGTCTAGCTTCTTCTCCATGGTATGAATATTAGATAAATAGAATTACTAATGTTACATAAAAACCAATTTAACTGTGTGCAAACAAATTAATAATATTGAATATACTTATTAGTGTTTCATAAAGATACTTTATACCCTTTAAATGTATGCAAACAAATGAGCTTTGACTTGTTTCAAAATAGGGTTACCTATAAACTATTAGCTTAAAATCATGTGTGTGAGAGAGAGAGAGAGACAGACAGACAGACAGACAGACAGACAGACAGAGAATACGTATATGAACTGGATCTAGCATTAAATAACCCACGAAGGTTGATATGCTATGAAACAACCAACCAGCCAACTTGAATGAGGCTGAAAATAGTAGAGTAGTAGGGTTTTTTTCGTGGGGGTCTTTATCACGCGATTGTTTTTAGAAACATTAACATCCTGCTATCAAACATCATGAAACCTAGTATTAACCACCCAGTCGGCTGGGGCTATAGAATAATACACCGACTGCATCTCTGCAAAGGCGTAAGACCTACCCCCTACCCACCCAATGAGTATCCTGGATATGACATCAAACAATCTGAGTGGAACTGGAGCAATGACAATGAAGGGTTACTCCACATTCCCTAAAGCTCCAAGACTGGAGCCTCACCATCAGATGGTTTAATGTCATATCCAGGACACTCGTCTTACCCCTCTGCAGAGATGCAGTCAGTCTATTCTACAACCACAGCCGACAGGTCTGTGTAGTTATTTGCAAGTTAGGTGAATTTTGACACAAGGCCAGAAGTATAAGACAGTCTCTGCAAGTTAACCTGACATCAGGGATCAACTAATCTAGCTGGCTAATCCTTATAACATGTGAAGTGCCCTAATAGTTATTAATAAGCTAGCTTATGGCACAAGGCCAGAATTGTTGGGCACTCTGTGAGAATCTATTTTACTAATAAGGATCTGCAAATCTAGCTTATCTACAATTACATCACGTGAGAGGATTTAGCGATTATTTATCAAATTTACCTTAATTTAGAAACAAGGCCAGAAAAATCGAGTACCGACTGAGAATCGAATTAACAAAGTATGAGTAAAAAAGAAACAGTTCAATCACTCAGTAAGATTGATATTATTTTTTGAAGAGGGGGGCATTTTTCTGGAAAATCTGTGGCTCGTTGTTGTCTCGTTTTTGTCATCAGTTCTTCAAAAGAATTTGTCGTTCACCACTAAAAACAAATCATACGTTAGTAATCAAATGGTTGACATCATTAACTGAAAGTTTATCATATATATATATATATATATATATATATATATATATATGTGTGTGTGTGTGTGTGATAAAAGTAAGTGGAAAAGTGAATAAATCTACACTGCCAACGGATTGAGCAATGACATTTCGTTCTTTGTTTAAAGAAGAACTTCTTCAGAAATACAGGACCAAATATCATTTCTGAATCCGTTGTCAGGGTTTGTTAACCAGTTTTCCGCTTATTTTTTTCAACTTAACGGATTTACAAAAATCTGCAATCTCTCTCTCTCTCTCTCTCTATATATATATATATATATTATATATATATATAATAAATGTACATTAGATATATATATCTAATTCATGGAATATAGACTGTGACCCTGGGTTTCATGAGCTTTTTGCAAAACAACAATCATCAGGCAGTTAGGTTTCATTTTCTTAACTGCCTGATGATTGTTGTGTTGCAAAAACCTCCATGAAACCAGGGTCGCAGTCTATATTCCATGAATTAAATATATATATCTAATATATATTTATTCATTATGATCTATATATATATATATATATATATATATATATATATATATATATACGAGGATCATTAAATAAGTTTA
>CAUZXS010002084.1:0-17533 GCA_963585895.1 Sepioteuthis lessoniana
TGTGACCGCTGCCTGGAAGAAACTGCGTTTCATTTTATCGGTTAGGTCTGATTTCCATATAATCGATAGCCTATTGATAGCTGTCCATGCTTTCGTTAACCTCGTTTCGATGTCCTTTTCGGTTTATTCGATGCTGCTTCCTAGGTAAGTAAATTTGTTTACTAGTTTACGAGGGGTTGCTTCTAGAGTGGAGATGTCTCCCGTTTCTTTATAGCACATATATTCCGTTTTGTGTGCATTAACATAGAGGCCTATGCCTGCAGCTGCTCGTTCCAAACTATGCAGTAGTATCACTGCTTGGTCGGGTATATTTGCCAGTATCGCTATGTCATCGGCATAGTCGGCATCGGTAATTGTTTTTGCGGGGTAACTTCTGCTTCTTTTCTTCGTCAGCTCGAAGGCATTCTCTCTGATTTTATCAATCGATGTTCTAAGTACGTAGTCTAGACCAATGATAAAGAGGTACGGAGCCAGCGTGTCCCCCTGTAGTACTCCTGCTACAATGTCGAAGTATTCTGTGTCTCCATCTGGTGATCATACTTTTACTTTGGTGTTTCTATAGAGAATCCTTATTGCTGCTATGGTTTCTTTAGGTATGCCGTACGCTAGTAGGATTTGTTCCAACTTGCCTCATTGAATGGAGGCCTTGGTAAAGTCGACAAATATTAATGTCACTTGTAGGTTTTTTGCCCGTACACCTTCAAGGATTCTACGGATGGTTAATATTTGTGAGGTCGTGGATCTATTTCTTCGGAAGCCATTTTGGTTTTTCCTAAGTATGTTGTCGATTTTGGGTTCTATGCGGTTTCGTAGTAGGGCATTGTAGACTTTGGCTGCTATGGATGTAAGTGTTATGCCTTGGTAGTTTTTGGTTAATCCGAGGTCCCCCTTTTTAAGGAAGGTGAGTATGCATCCCTTCATCCATCTATCTATCGGATTTTGATTTTATACTGCGTTGCAGTGTCGGAGCAGTGTGTCGTCGAATTGTCTGGTCTTCCATACTTCTGGGGGAATCTCATCCAGCCCGGCAGCTTTCCTATTTTTAATTTTTTTGAGAACCGAGTCGAGTTCTTCTTGTGTGAACGGTCCTAGTTTAATGTCTAATTGTTTACTAATTATTCTGGTGATTGGTTCGTGTGTTATTTTCGGTGGGTTTCCTAGTAGGTTTTCGAAGTGCTGTTTCCACAGTTTTATTCTTTCTTGTTGGTTTGCAGCTTTCAGTTTTGCTTCGGCTGTGTTCTTTCTTCTACTCACTTCGTTTATTGTTTGTCAGGCTATCCTAGATTGTCTACCTTCCACCGAGTCTCTAATCTTATCTATCTGATTTTGAATGTATTCTGTCTGTTCTTTTAGATATATGCCTGCTAATTGATATTGTGCCGTTTTTAGTTTTAAGGCATTTGTGTTTAAGGCATATATATATATATCTTTGATATAAATATACATATATACATATATATATCATTGATATAAATATATATAGATATATATATATATATATATTTATATATCACCGATATAAGTATATATATATATCATTGATATAAATATGTATATATATATATATATATCACTGATATAAATACATATATTATTTATATAAGTAAATATATATATATATATATCATTGATATAAGTATATATATATATATATATCATCGATATAAGTATATATATATATATATATATATATATATCGTTTATATAAATAAATAAATAAATATATATCATTGATATAAATATATATATATATATATCATTGATCTAAATATATATATATACATATATATATATCATTGATATAAATATGTATACATATATATATTGATCATTGATATAAACATATATATATATATGTCATCGATATGAATATCAACGATATAAATATCATTGATATATATATATATATATATATATATATATATATCATCGATATAAATGTCACTGATATAAATATATATATATATCAGTAAATATATATATATATATATATATGTATATATACCATTGATATAAATATATATTTACATTTATATATATATCATTGATGTAAATATACATATATATATATATCATCGATATAAATATATATATATATCATTGATTTATTTATATATATATATGTATATATATATATCATTGTTTTTGTATATATATATATATATATATATATATATATATATATATATCATTGATATAAATATATACATATATATATCATTGATATAAATATATATCTATATATATATATATCATTGATATATATATATGTATATATATCATTCATATATGTATCTATGTATAGATATAATTCATATAAATATATATCTATATATATATATATCATTGATATATATATACATATATATATCATTCATATAAATATATATCTATATATATCATTGATATATATATATACATACATATATCATTCATATAAATATATATCAATATATATATATATCATTGATATATATATATACATATATATATCATTCATATAAATATATATCAATATATATATATATCATTGATATATATATATATACATATATATATCATTCATATAAATATATATATATATATATATATATATATCATTGATATATATATATACATATATATATCATTCATATAAATATATATATATATATATATATATATATATCATTGATATATATATATATATATATATATATATATAGGTATATATCATTCATATAAATATATATTTATATATATATATATATGTATATATTTATCATTGATATAAATATATATCTATCTATATATATATATATCTGTATATATTTATCATTGATATAAATATATATCTATATACAAATATCATTGATTTATGTATATATATATATATATATCATTGATATAAATATATATATCATATATGATATAAATATATATATATACATATATACATCATTGGTATAATTTTAAATATATACATATATATATATATATATATATCATCAATATAAATAAATAAATATACATACATATGAGAAAAAATTTTAGAGCTTCAGTTCCTTCTGAATTTTTCATTTTAGAATATATATCTTCTTTGTTTGATAATTCAAATCATTTATGTATTTTTATGATTTGATGTAGTTTGTCATTAGTTAATACTTTCAGAAAAAATGTTAGTTAAAAATTAGTCTTTTATAAAAAAAAAAGAATAAAAAAAAGTATAAGATGTAATTCCATAATTGATAACCCTAATTAATATCAAGTCATGTGAGGCTATTTTGGGAAACAATTTATCTGATGAGCCTGAAGCTATCCCTTGGATTTTACACTCAAGTTGAAAATTGGATTTTTTTTGTCTGGAAAATAACTTCTGAGCTTTTACTTGTCCCAAGCTTTTTATCTGATTTTTTTCCTAATTTCCACTGACAGTCATTTTTTTTTCTTTTTGTGAAATACCGTTGATTTTTGAGTCTTTGAAACCATAGATTACTTAGAATCTAGAAAAAGAAGAAAATTACTTTACTCTTTTAATAATGCTTTTGAAATGAACACTTAGCAGATTGGTATGTAATTTCTTATCACTGACATATTGAGCTGCTTTCAATAATAAATACAACAATTCTATACAAAGAAAAGAAAAAATATTTCAGCATTTGGTACTTATATATAAGCTACTAAAATATAGTTTTTGATTAAAAAAAAGGAATATCCGGTGAAAAAGAAGTTTTATCTTGATAAATTTTTGGGTAACATCTGGCTTTACCATATTCACAGTCCTACCACAAGTACCTTTCTAATCAAAATTCTTGCATGTGATAAGAGATGAAATTCTGTCGTTGTCTTTGGTAAAATTTTTTTGCCCTGATTTTTTTGAACAGCAAGATAGAAGATAATTGCAACCAAAGAAACTCTATCATGAAACTATCTTTATTGCTCTGTTAAACACTGTGTGCCTCTGTCTTTTGGGCCAGTTATAAGCTATCAACTGGGTCAGATTTTCATTAAATTCTCCATAAATGTTTACTTCAGAAATTCTTCAATGACAGTGTTGTGCTCTATGTTAAAGTGTGTGGATGTAGCACATGCACTTTTATTTGTCATGCCTTTATCCTTAATCATTTCTGACACAGGTCTTTCTGATGGAGAGAAGTTAAAATATCAGAAATTAGGTAACAGGAAGAGAGAAGAAAACACTCTTGGGTGTTCATATGTTAACATCTAAAGCTAGCAGTAGAATCAGATCTGTATCACACTTCAAAGAAAAAAAAAAGACATATTCCTCTTTTTCCATGCACCAAGCAAAAGACCTATTGTTATAATTTCAGCCAGCTGAATGCCATTTACTACAAATAATGATTTATTTCTTTAGTTTGATGCACATCTTTTCTGTATAAAACTATCCATTGCAACATTCATTGTATTGATAGTCATTTTATTTTTGCTGATGAGCTAATACAAATTACATGAGTACTATACAATCAAATAAGGATTGTACTAGGCTAAGTCAAAAATTTTGCAATATTTTGGTACATACTAGTTTGTACCATGCATATCATATGACTAAAGCAGTTTAAACCATAGAAGGTACTCACTGTGGTTGATAATATTGTAGTAGTTGGTGTGCTGACCCATTGTGCCCCGCTTCATTATGTGTGTTTTATGAAAGCTAAACAGATGAACATGCAACATAGTCTAATTTGGGAACTTATACCTTACAAATTCTAACAAAGGTTAAGGCTCAGTTATATGCAAAACAATAACAATAGAGATATCAATCAAATTAATGCATGGGATTATAACAATACAACATATTAGTACTTCAGACAAGACCTTATAACAATCTTTTTGTTTCCTTTTGCTTCCATCCTAATGGAGATTGGAGTAGAATATACTGAATGCATCCCTTGCAGAGAGATAAGACCACTCCTAAAACAGTGTCCTGTATATGTCACTAAATTGCATCTGGCAGTGAGAGTCTTTAGTTGTCATTGCTCTCAGGTCCACTCTGGTCTAGAGTGGTAGTATCCCATCTATCAATCAAATAAATCTGTTCGAAAATTATTAGTATTAGATAGGAATACTTGAAACCCTATAAACAACAACAACAAAAATAATAATAATATTCTTATTATTATATTTGAAATAGTTACTTGAAACCATATAATTGTGCGTAAGTTATTAGGATTAGATAGAAATACTTAAAACTAGAATTGTGTGCAAATTATTGGTATTAGAAATAGTTACTTAAAGCTGTAATTGTTTTTTAGGGGGGACCTCATAGTATAGTGGTTAATGTACCAGACATTGTAGTAAGCAAGTTCAAACCCCAGTTGCACTATTATGTTCACTTTAGGAATCATTGGATGCCTCATTAATATGGCCTTGTGCCACATCTAAGTGAAAAGCTAAGTAAATTACTAAAGCTATAATTGTTCACAAATGAGTATAAGTTTCTTGAAACTTTATGATTGTTTGTAAAAAAATAAAGAAAAAGAAATGACTGACTTTGGCATTAAATAACCCAACAAGGGTTGGCATGCTGTAAATCCATCCAACAAAACCAATTCTTTCAATAATAACATAATGGAACACACAGAATAATGATTAGCAATATAATCTAACAATATTATTCACTAATAAAGTGAGTTCAACCCTCACTGCTGGTCAATAAAGCTAAGCTCAGTAACAATTACTGGCTTGGCTCTTTAGCCTTTAGGCAAGCAATCAGGAAAAAAAGTAGCTTGGTGATCAGGATTTATTTGCCAGGCAGCACCTCCCTGGTTCAAAGATACCTGGTAATTTTTAGCTATGATTCACATAAAAAAGACCTTATTTTCAATATTTATTTAAAATAAAGTCTTACAAAATACAATTTTTATCACTTAGATTTGTATAAACAAATTTTAGGACACATCAAAATATTAAATTTTAAAAATTTTGCCAATTTCTATAAATATCTTTGGAATGTTTTTAAATTTTATTCTGATATGCATCTTAATGAAGTACAATTGAAGTTTGAAAATTCATTAATCAGAAAGTAATAATAGAACACAGAAAACATTTTTTAAAAACTTGATTACTGATGTTCATTAATTCGAGCACTTAACATAAAAGTTATCATCATAAGAAATGGTATCTGCAATATGAGTTCAAATCCTGGACTGAAATGTTTTCTTTTCACTTTATGATAAATCCCGTAAGAAAGGTATGAATCCATCTTTTTTTTTCCTACCTATTGGTAGATAGTAGGACAGACTTGGCTTTTTAATCTTGGTATGTATCTACAAAGCCTCTCAGCTACAAACCGGATGTGACACAAGTTCAATTAAAAAAGTAAAGCTGGTTTGAATTGAGTTTTCTTTCTGCTTGACTGGTTGCCTTTCCAAGGCTAAAGAACCCAATCTGCTGGACTATTTGCCCATAACTGGGGAAAAACATTTAGATTCATTCCTTTCCAAAAGAAGTAAAATGCAAAGAGTCCAGGATTTGAACTTGGGTCATTGATTCCATTTCCTATAATGATAATCATTATGCTTTATCAAAAAAGTTCAAAAGTTTCTAACAAGTCACAGTAAAGACATGAATCTATCTCTTCTCTCTCCAAATATGGATAAATAGTAGAGAAGATTGGGCTCTTTAGCCTTAGTATTACAAATAATATTAGAGAAAAAAAAACTCTGAATTTGATCCAGCACTACTTCACTTAAAAATTGACCTTGTGTGGAATCCTGTCCATGTTGGAAGGTTGAGTATAAAATCTATTTCAAGCAAAGTTTGATTTTTTTCAATTATTTTGAATGTCTTTCTGTTTCATTTGGTCATTTCTGCTATACCGTCTATCTGTAACTGCCTGAAATGCTTCCAACTAACAAAAGACAAAATAATATATACATTAAGTAGTTTAGTGGTGCCAGGGGATTATCATTTAAATGTGCATCTGTTATCATCTATTTTAAAGCCAATTTTCATCTGAAATAAAAAAAAAAAAAAAAGAAAAAAAAAAAAAAAGAAAAGCTGTTGCAGAGATTTAAACATCTTGTATGTACATCCATACATATGTGTGTTTATGTCTTACATATGTAATAACCTATTCTGGCAGTAATGTTTACATTAATTACTCATCACTGACAATCCCATTTCTCCTCCTTTTCAATAAACAACATAGATATCGAGGTGCCAAACTTGCTAAAACAAAATTCACTGTTTAATGATAATTCTTTTCCTTACTACCAGAAATATCTATTTTGTTAGTGCAGAGACTGACTAACGCAAACACAAGACTGGCAGAGAAGTGATAAGAAGAACCAAAATTTTACTCAAATCCACTGGATTCAAATACATTTGGTGCAAAATTACAAGATATTAAAAAAAAACAAAAAAACTTGAATACTGATGTTCATTAGTTGAAGCACTTCAATATGTTTGGTTAAGTGTTTCCCTGAGCATAACACTTATTATCATAGAAAATGGAATTAGCAACAAGAGTTCAAATTCGAGACAAGGCGGTTTGCTTTACACTTTGCACTAATGCCCTGGGAAAATCCATGAAACCATCTTTTTTTTCCTTCAATAAATAGTGATTCATTTTTTCTTTTACTTTACTTTACTTGATTGATATATACTTGAGATGATGATAAATTTATTTTACACAGTCTCGTTACTTTCTAGATAAACCTTATACAATGGGATTGTTTCAGTTCATGCCACTCTCATATTTGTTTTTCTGATTTGATCAAAGACACTAATACCCTGTTAATATGAAAAATTACTTCTTAGGAACAACTGATTTAGGATTCTTTTAATGTCAAGCATCATTTTGTTGATTGATTGATCTTAACAGTATGACAACCCATTTAGGGTTATTTTATACCAAGAGTGTAGGGAGTCATATATATAGTGTGTTTATATTTACATTTTTTGTGAAACTGTTTCTTAAGTTTTTTTTAACAATATGTCAACATTGATTGACATTATTTTCTAATAAGTAGTTGGGGATCATGCTGAGAGATTACTTACTATGGTATTGATAATGTTTACATTTTTTTCTATATTAACATTTTTGAATAGATCTTTCATATTATTCATGTTGAAAAAGAGTTGTCAAATACAAGTAAAAACCTCACATCACATCATTTTGCTTCAATATAAGTTTGTCCCTGTAAATAAAGTAATGTATAAAGAGGGTTGGGTGAATTTACAAATCAAAGAAAAAATATTTTCATTTATCAATTCAATTTTGATGGTAGCTGTTTTTAAAAGAAACTTTTCATACTGATGAAATTATCTCTTAATTGTAATCTCATAAAAATGACATATACTGAGATCTTAGATTAGAGCAACTACCTCTTCAGAGGGGGTAAGACCCCTCCCAATGAGTGTCCTGGATATGATACTAAACAACCTGATGGTGAGGTTCCAGTGATGCTGGAGCTTTGGGGAAAGCAGAGTACCCCTTCATTGCCATCACTCCAATGTCCACTCTGGCCCGTAGTGGTAGCACCTGATAGGTCCCTATCTATGGATTAAATAGAACTAAACTGCATACTTATGCTAAACTGAATTGTTTGAAATGGAACTGATTATTTATATAAAAATGGATTTAGCATTAAATAACATACAAGGGTTGATATGCCATGGAAACCAACCAACAAAAATTGTACTTATGCTAAACTGCACTGTTTAAAATAGAACTGTTTATATGTATAAAAATGGATTTGGCATTAAATAACCTAAAATGGTTGATATGCCATAAAACCAAATCAAACCAAACCAAATTAAAATGCTCTTAGAGAGTAAATCAATTTCCAGTCAAAATTGCAACTAAATAAAAATAGGATCTAGGATTCATGTTTAAATCATTTTTTAACCACCCAAATTCTTGGTATGACAAAGATAAATATGAAATGCTAATTAGAATCCTTCACCCCTTTCTAAATAGAAGCATCATTAGAGATACATTCTTAGTGTAATGCTTATTATCATAGGAAATAGAATTGGCAACCTGAGTTCAAATCCTGGATGAGGCTATATGCATTTTACTTCATACAAATGCCCTTGGGAAAGGCATGAATCTATTAGTTCTCCATCCAACTATGACAGACTGGGTTCTTTAGCTTTGGTTAGGCAACCAGTTTAAGAGAAGGAAAACTGAATTCAAACTAGCAGTACACCACTTAAAGACTGACCTTGTGTTGCATCCTGTCTGTGATAAAGGGTTGGGTAGATACAGAAATAGAAGCATCAATTATGAAAACAAAATTTTGAATTTTAATGAAAAAGTCTGATTTGCTTTTTTGGTGTTTCTTTGTGTAACCTGATTCTCACACTGTCCATTGTTCCATTGATTATCCTGGAACTGGCCAGTCAGTTAGATGGTAAGAGAAACAGGAACAAAATGGTCAAGTGATTTGAAAGATAATCAAGTGAAAACTGTCCTATTATGCTTGACAAAAGAACTGAACATAAATACTACTACCCTCTTAAACCAACAGAGGATGAAGAAGGTAACAGCTGTGTCTCTGTTATGTGTACATGAAGAAGATAAAAAGAAAACTAAATCAGGTCATAAATAGATTGTTATTGACTTTGAATCTTTCTAAAATAACAACTGCTGCTATCACCACAGTCACAGACAAAAGCATTCTTAAGCATCAGTAAGATTTTTTCATTTTTCTTAAGTACTTGCTACAATTAATTTTAAGTATACACAAATAAAAATCCTTGGGTACTTGTCCAGAATATCCCGCTGATGAAATGTCTGCAGTAATGCATAAAAAGAATTATATAGAAATGTAATACATTTACCATCCAGATAAGATTAATTTTCAGTCATTGCTTTTATTTTTACACTTTTTTACAGTTACATTTTAGTCCCCAAAATTATATATTGGCAATCAGCTGTAAGTTACTATCTTCTAAGTGGTTGGGGGAGAGAAAGGTAAAAGAAATATAGTGTCTAGGGGGGATTCTAGTGAGCTGAAGACATGGCTTTTAAATGTAACTGTTCAATAAAAAAAATTAAGCCAATGACAAACTTACACTTATTTGGATGGTGAAAGTAAGTATTATATTTCTATATAATTTGCTTGTATATTACTGCAGACTTAAAATGACTTAAAAACTAATTGCTTATTTGGCTTAATTTTTTCTTAAAGATATTTTTTGAAAAAGACTTTCCAAACTTTTTATTAATTCTAAATAGAACAAAACTTTATTTTAATCATATCAAAAATCACTGGAAACTTTTAACCCCACCCTGCCAAAAAAAACAAGCAAAAAAAAAACACAAAGTTTCACACTGTTTATTTTCTTTGCCATACAATAATAATGTAACTGCAAGATATCTTTGCTGATGCTAGCCTATCAAATAAGATGCATTTGTAGAACTGTCAGTCCAAACACATACTTAGAACTTGCAATGACTTCGTTTTGTTAGGCTCTGAAGGCTTCTTGAGGAAGATAGGGCCACACCTGTACCACATCAATGATGGTACTGAGGTTTCAGAAGCAAGTGGGTTTTTATGTGATGTAATTGCTTGCCTTACATCCCCAGGGTTTGAATTCAAAGTCTTTCCTTCTTCTAGACCAGTAATTCCCCAACAGTGGAACATGGTAACATTATGGTGGGGCTTGTTCAGAGACCAGGTTGATGGACTTTTAAGCTTCCTTCACGTGAACTGCAGTAAAATTTTGAATACGTAAGAATTAAATATTACAGGCGGGCATCAGAATTTTAGAAATACCAAAGTGGGACATGGCTCAAAATCAGTTGGGAACCACTGTTCTAGATTGATAACCCTACCAAATCTGAAGAGCCTAATCTGCCCTACTATTTAATCATAGCTGGAGGAAGAAGAGATATAAATTTATGGCTTTCCCTAGAGCATCAACATGAAATGAAATACAAACAGCCATGTCAAAGATTTGAACCATGAACAGAGTCCATTTTCCATGACTATAACTTGTACACCATTCATACAGCCATCTATAACTTCTATAAGTTCTACTACTGCTCATAAGTCAACAAACCAATGTTAATTAAATTAAGATTGAGAAAAAGAGTCAAGATGAGCAAAAAAGTTTCTTACCACTGCAGCTTTTGTGGCTGAAATGTTACAGGTATTGTTATATCACACAACTCACTCTTTACTGTAAAATGGACTTGGAGTCTGATTTAAAGGTAGTTCTTCCCTTTTAATTTCCACAATGTAACTTGAAAATTGAAGGATTTATCAGACAAGGATGTTGTGATAAAAAGCAACAAAAAGATGAAGATAATCATAAAAAATGTGGAATGTTACTCACTTCTTAAAATAGAAAAGGTAAATAGTGACTTTCATTGCTTCTTATCTATTTCTCTCTGTATCTTTGTATTTGTTTCTCCTTTTCTCTTTTTTTTTTCTTGATTAGTATATTCATATAGATTCTTTACCTAAGTCTCTTTCTTTGTATCTTTCTCTTCCTCTCTTACTAATTTTCATTGCCCAATATTTCTGCTTTTCTCTCTTTATCTCTACCAGTATATTCATATTTATTATTTGAATCTCTTTATATCTTTCTCTTGATAACCCTATATTTCTTCTCTCTATGAGAATGTTCATATTTTTTATATCTTTCTCTTCCTCTCTGTTGAATTTGCTCTCTCTTTATTAACTAATCTCTCTCTCTCTCTCTCTCTCTCTCTCTCTCTCTCTCTCTCTCTCTCTCTCCTGCTCTCTACCAATATGTTAATTAATATCTTTATCTAAGTCTCTTTATATGTTTCTCTTCATGTTTATCTGCTTCTCTCTCTCTTTCTCTCTATTTACAGATATTTTTGCTTTTCGCTTTCTCTCTCTCATTATATACAAGGTAGAGAATTGTTGGATATATAGATAGATAGATAGATAGATATCCAACCATCTCTACCTTCTTTCATTCTGTATATTACTCTCTTCTTATCTTTCTTCATCTCTCCATTTACATTTCTGCCTCTCCTCACCAACTTTCTTTCTTGTCTTCAATCTTTCTACCTCTTTCTTTCCTATCTATCCTACTATGAAAAAAAAAAGAAAGGAAGATATGCTAGATCTTTTATCTAAAGACTAAAAATATTTTAAGTTAATCCCACAGATCCGAACAATGTAGAAGGGAAAAAATGCGCTATCAGAAAGGAACTAAAAGTGGAAAATGTCTTACAATAACATCTTTCTTGGATTTCTTTCCTCCATATAGATAATACAGATATCAGAAGTGTAAAAGAAGAAACAAGCTATAAACCAGCTGGCTGGCTAAGTGCTCAGATGGTTTCAAAGAATCTCTCTTCTATTAATCAAAAACTGGCTAACATTTTTTTGAATAAACAAAAGGAGTAAAGTATATCATGCTAGTATCAAAAGTTTTTTTTTCTGTATGTAATATAATTCTATTAGTTTTCATTCATATTCAAATAAAAAATCTTGGAAAAATTTCTGTTTTTTTTTAGTATTTCACTATAGTCCTGGTTTAAAGCACAGTAAGTGTAACCTGAATCCAATTTTTTTTTCATTTTACTTTTTCAATGCAGGTATCATTAGGGAATGAGAAAAATTTTACTATATGAGCCAAATACTAGCCCATTTACCAAAAAAATTCTTGATACCTGCATTGAAAAGATAAAATCTAAAAAGATTTGGGTTCAAGTACCCTTACCATGCTTATAACTACCATTTTTATTTCAGTTACTGATGTTCAGTAAATTCTAGCATGGCACAAGGCTAAATTGGAGTGGAATATGGTGGCTAGGAAGATTATTATCAAGGGGATAAGAACAACAATCTAATTCACTAAGATGACCTATGACCTCCAGTTATTTGTTTACCTAATAGTGTCTTGGAAAGTAAAGGTTATATGATAGAATTTCGGAGGATTATACAAAAGCAGACATTTTGTCTACCTCTCTAGTTTTTCTTTTGCTTCTTGACAGTCTCTTACTTTATCTTTATCTAGGAGGTATGCTCAGTATAAATGATTGTAGGACATGGATTTGGCAACCAAAGTTCAAATCACGGATAAAGCTATTTACATTTCACTTTGTGATAATGCTCTAGGGAAAGGCATGAATCCATCTCTTCTCCATCCAGCTATGAATAAATAGTAGGGCAGACTGAGTTCTTTAGTCTTGGCAACCAGTTAAGAAGGAAAATTGAATTCAAACTAGTTTTACTTTGCTTAAAAATTGACCTTGTGTCATATTCTTTATCTATTCCAGAATATTTCTATCGATTCTTTTGCTTATATCTTATTTTCTTTACCTTTCTATCCCTCAGCTTGCATATCTCTCTTTAATATTTTGATATTTACATTATGAGGAAATTATGCAAAAAACCCCTATAAACTTAATCTACAAATAAGAATGTGTATGAACAGTAAGAGGTAATGGAATGCAATAAATAGAGTTTAGCCACAAATTTTATTTGTTAATCCAATATAGATTGATTACAACTATGTATTTCATTCACATTCAACCTTTATTTTATAACTAACATCATTCCTGTCAAAATTAGGAATTGTTTATATATAGTTTGGCACTTCTACCAAAGATCAAAGTGTATTATCTGTGTACTTTGTCAAAGAGTTAATTGTCATACACTGGAACTTCTGTTTAGGATCAGAGTATAGTTCCCTAGCTTTCAGAGAGGAATCCAAGTGTAGTGTCTGTTCTTTCTATTCAAGATATGTATAAAATTATAATAGGAAAATTTGTATAAGTAAAAAAATAAATTCATAGAATTATAATTATTTTAACAAATAGCTTCAAACTGATAAATTTAAACCAATGGTAGATAATAATACAACAAATACAAAAAAAACAAAAAACAAATAAATATTGAAACAAGATTTGTCTGCTTTAGGTAAATATTTCATTAATATTAATCTTTGGTACAAATTCTGTCAACTTTGAAGCTGGAAATGAAGCTTGGTACAATTTATTATCAACCTTGTCTCACTACTGAATAAAAAGAAATTCCATTGTCAGGGTAACATAAGGCATTTTTCCTATCATATAATGTCTTGTATCACCATAAAAGTGACATTTCTCAAAACACTGGAGTGAGACCAAGTTGTGTAAAATCTCTCTCTCTATATATATATATATATATATATATATATAAGATGATATATATATACATAAAACTAAGATTATATATATATATATATATATATATATATATATATATATATATATATATAGAGAGAGAGAGAGAGAGAAAACTAAGATTATATAACTAAGATTATACATATATATATATACATATATATATAACTAAAATTATATATATACAGAGAGAGAGAGAGAGATTGATAAAACTATGATCATATATATGTATAAAATGAAGGCTAGAAGACTATATATATATATATATATATATATATATATATATATGTGTGTGTGTGTGTGTGTGTGTGTGTGTGTGTGTGTGTGTGTGTGTGTGTATAACACTAAGCCTACATATATAAAAGTAGCACTGTGTGTGTTTGTATGCTATATATATGTGTGTGTGTGTGTGTGTGTATATAAAACTAAGCCTACATATATAAAAGTAGGACTGTGTGCGTGTATGTCAGTGTCTGTGTGTATATATATATATATATATATATATATAGTAGTATTATTATTCGGTCCAGTTAAATCAGAGTTGGGAGTAATTCCTTCAGGACAAGAAAATCATTCAGGAGCTGAACATTAAATTTTCCTGGTGGAGAGCTCAATGTACTTTTTTACAGAGCAATATTTCTTTAAAGAAAAAACCAAAGACCAGTTATTTTAGGATTATAAATTTATTTCCATCCTGTTTTTTAGTTTCTGGTGTGAACCAAAAACATGAAGAAAAATATAACAGGACTTCTTCAGATCCAATGGATAAATAAAACAGAATAGACACGTGAGGGGGAGGGGGGAGAAGAGATTAAAAGAGTTACCTCCTCGTTTAATTGAATTCCCTTTTTTTTTATTTATCTATTTATTTTATTTTCGAAATTCTTCCGTCAGTTATAATTATGGTAATTTAACTTTTTATTTTTTTATTTAATTTATTTTCTTTTCATGTTAAGTTTGATAATTAACTTTTAAGAGAAATATTAATGCTTATATTAATTTCGATACTATTTATTTAGCTACTTATTTTTTCATTGTGTGTATATTGGATACGTTTTTTGTCTGGTTTCACTATTCATTTCTATGTTTTTAAAATTTTTTTTTAGTCTATAGTTTAAATTTTGTCTTATGTCTACATCTAGCTATTAATTCACTTCTCTTATTTAATAACTTATCAGACAATTTATGTGTCAAAATATGTATTTTCTCTTCTAAGCACAAATTGCATCTACCGTCAAAACTATTTGGAGTATTGACGGTAGATATCGTAGAGCATATATTATAAGCTCTAAAAAAGAGCTATTTTTTGGTCATGTCTCATCAGAGCAATAAAGAAGAATAAACCAAATGGTAGGGTTTTTTTTTTTCAACTACCATTAGGTTTATTCCTCTTTATTGATTGCTTTTGTCACAGAATTTTCTGATGAGACATGACTGAAAAAAAGCTCTTTTTTAGAGCTTATGATATATGCTCTACTTAAAGCTATTCTAAAGTGATATATTTTAATCCTAAGAGAATAAAAGAACACATAGTTTTAAATAATGGCTTATCTATGCATGATTTTAAGAAAAATAAATCCAGCATAATGATTGATTTTCCAAAAGTTATAAAAATGTTACAATAGATTTATTAATTTCTATTTTGTTATTAATTGCAAAATTGGTAAAAAAATCCCCCAAAAGTTTCTTTTGATGATTTGGTTTTCTATTTAATAGAAAACATGAAAGTATTAGTAATGAAACAAAACTAAGAAAGAGAGATTTAAATTCTTTTTAGTTTTTATCCAGCTCTGCTGACTGGAATTTGAGCCCTTTTGATTTTTAAACAATTATTTGTTCTCATCTATTATATATATATACACACACACACATACATTAACAAATACATACAAGGTTGGATTACTGAGTCTGTAACTTTACACTTATAAGTAAAATGTGTTTTTTTTATATTTGAAATATGTAATGAATAGAGAGATATTAAGTTATGTGCATTGAAAAGGAAAAATATTATGTTTAAAAATAAAAATTTGTCATGTAAAATAAATGCTTTCTTTCATCATTGGGCTACAAATTCAATGATGTACGTAAGTGTGTATTTTTAAATATATATGTAGGGGGATCAATAAGTGTACTAACTAACTTATTAGCTGAATTTTGATCTGAAATATTTTGTCTATATGATTAATGTAAAAATGTTTAGTTAACTGCATAACAAAGAGAAGAGATTATGTTGGAAAATAAATATTTGCTGTTTAAAATATACTCCACGTTAATCATTCTGATAACAAATCATTTATATATATATATATATATATATATATATATATATATATATATATATATATCCCAATAGCTGGAGGGAGAATAATTAGAATAAATTTTTCCAAAGGGTATCAGGCTATGAGAAACAATAACAGCCTTGTCTTGGATTTGAACTCAGATCACCATGTCAATTTCTAAATAGGTAACCATTACACTATAAATTTATATATATATATATATATATGCACATACATATCAATACATATATTTACACACATATATATATATTCATATACATACGTATGTGGGTGTGTATATATGTCTATATATATGTATATACATAAATATATATACACATATATGTTTACACACACACATATATATATATATATATATATATATATATACACAAATATATACATATATACAGACATACACATTTATGTGTGTGTGTGTGTATATATATACAGTGTATCACAAAAGTGAGTACACCCCTCAAAATGACACTTTGACACAATGAAAAGTAGTCTGTATGCAGCTTATATAACAGAGTTAATTTATTTTCCCCTCAAAATAACTCAAAATATAGCCATTAAAAGCTAAACCCCTGCCAACAAAAGTCAGTACATCCCTTAGGGAAAGTTGTCAATATTAACATACACCATGTCATCTGTCAATATTTTGTGTGGCCACAACATTATCCAGAACTGCCTTTACTCTCCTAGGCATGGAGTTTCCCAGAGCTTCACAGGTAGCCACTGGAATGCTCTTCGACCCCTCCATGATGACGTCATGGAGCTGGCAGATATTTGAGACTTTGCACAACTCCACCTTCCGCTTGAGGATCCCTCAAAGATGTTCTATTGGGTTTAAGTCAGGAGACATGCTTGGCCAGTCAATCACCTTTACCCTCAGCCTCTTCAGTAAAGCAATAGTTGTCTTGGAGGTGAATTTAGGGTCATTGTCATACTGGAACACTGCTCTGCGACCCAGTTTTTGGAGGGAGAGGATCATACTCTGCTGCAGTATTTCACAGTACATGTTGAAGTTCATGTTTCCCTCAATGAAATATAACTCTCCAACACCTGCAGCACTCATACAGCCTTAGACCATGACATTCCCACCACCATGCTTGACTGTAGGTATGACATACTTATCTTTGTACTCCTC
>CAUZXS010002085.1:0-15000 GCA_963585895.1 Sepioteuthis lessoniana
ACCCATAATTCAGCCATCGGGGGCCGAATCAGCTCTAAACAAATTTCACTATCATCGCCGGGCAAATCTAGAGGTACCTTATCATAAAAAAGTTTATGCTAAAATTCTTGTTTTCCAAATAATTCGAATACAGAGAGACGCAGACTTAATATTACAATAGACGACCCATTAATTTGTTGGGTTCCTATGGTAACCGAATCCTATGATTGATGCTTTTATTTAAGAAAGATTCCACAGTTATCTCTGCAACATCAAGATAATTGAAAAAAATACGTTCAGGGCGACCACAGACCCCACAAAGTGATCATTCAGTAGTAAATTGATCTGGAAATTTCTTTATTATCTAAGATTATTTAAGTGTATTTCGCTAATAGAAATCTCGTTTTGTTGTTCTGTTCCCCCCCCCAACAGTGTTATGGTTACAAAGAGACACAGAGATTTGATATTATTATTAATGAAACGTTTTTTCTCACAGTTTTTATTCCATTTTCTGTCGTAATCGGCAAAATTCAACTAAAGTCACATTTAATTACTGACTAAACGACACCTTTTTATCGTCATTCTCGGCGTAAGCGAAGGAATTTTTCACGTATATATATATTACAAAAACGCTATCGGCTTCCAGGTTGCTCAATTCACGAGAAGAGCTTTGCATTTACGCGTATGTGGCAGCCGGCAATACCCCACTCGAATGTATATATAATGTAGTTTGCTATATATATATATATATATATTGTGTGTGTGTGTGTGTGTGTGTGTGTGTGTGTGTGTGTGTGTTATATCTCTTCTCGTGTGTCTGGACGATATTCTCGATATTTTGTTATTCCTTATCCCGGACACGTCAACTAAGATGTACGTAAACGAACAAAATCTTATAATTCGTCCTATTTACCCAAGTTGGGGAAATCGACAATCTGTTGAAGAATTATTGCTCGGAAACAATGTATCAGAATGACTAGCAAAATAGAATTAAACACAACGGCGATTTCACCAATATATAAAATACATTCATTTCGTTAGCATTCGACTGACAAAATAATATTGACACATAATAAAGTTCAAGAGATATACGGATTGGACTTATCTGAGGAGCGAAACATTCAGCATTGTAAGGTATAGTTCAAGGGTAAGTGGAGCAATCTAGGGAAAGAGTAGCGCCCTCCCTTACGCCTTGGTGTAGTAGCTATTGAAAAGAGACCCTTCGGGTCGCCCTCGACTACGGACAGGCAACAACTACACACACACACATATATATATATATATATAATATAAACAAATAGGAATATTTCTTTTGGGATTTTTATTCTTATTATTCTCGACAAGTTTCGACCTTATTTTATCGTCAAGAGATTTTTTTGTGAAGAGATAATCTTTAGAAAGCTTTTAGAATAGTTTTTTTAAAGAATTAATTTGTCATCAAAACGAAAAATGAACTGGTGACGTGGCATATCCATTCGTTGAGTATATATATATATATATATATATGGATGATTAATAAATCGTGAAACTGTCAGTAGTGATTTGTATGTTAGCGTTTTCAAATTCGTTCTAAAGGCTTTCAATTCGTTTCTAAATTCGTAATTTTACTAAACGACTAACAATAAATATTTTCTTGCCTCAAGTCAGTCTTATAATTATATGTTCCATACATTTTTTGAAAAAAAAAAGATTAATGAAACTTGCAGATATGAGACTGACATTAGGAGGTAAAAAAAAACATTTTTCTATTCAAAATGTTTTCTTCCTATGTTGGCAAGTATTTAAACACTTTTCTGGTTTAAGAAGAAAAAAATGTTTTATAGGTTTGGTTTGGTTTGGTTATATGGCACATCAACCATTGTAGGTTACTCATGGCAAATCCATTTTTACAAATACAAACAGTTCTATTTCAAACAATTCAGTTTAGCGTAAGTATACAGTTTAGTTCTATTCGACCCATAGATAGAACCCAATCAGGTGCTACCACTCTGAGTTATAGTGAACCCAGGAGTGATAGCAATACGGGGATAATCCACATCTCCAAAGCTCCAGCATTACTGGAGCCCCACCATCAGATTGTTTCAAGTTTGGTGAATGATTAAGTAGTTCAATTTGACCCTATAGATGGAACCTTAACACATACTACCACTCCAGGTCAGAGTGGACCTGGGAGTAATATTAATGAAGAGGTACTCTATATTCCCCAAAGCTTCAGAACTGCAGTGTCACCATCAGATGGTTTAGCGTCATATCTAGGATACTCATTAGGAGAAGGTCTTACCCCTTTGGAGAAATACAGCTAAAATATTCTTTAGCCCCAGCCGATTGGGTACCAGTTGTAAATTATTCTGTCCTATTAATCTTCAGATCAAAAAGCATTAGTCCAATATAAAGCTGACTTTCTTGGAAATTGAAATATACCAACTTAGCCAAAAAGTTTGTTTCCTCTGAGCAACATGTGTATCTATTTGGAAAGGAGAATATTTTGCATGAAAACTTCCTAGGTTCAAGGGAAGAAATCAAATATTTCTAGATGACATGCAAGGTGAGCAATTTGAATTTCCTTATATATGAAATGAATTCATAAAAACTATAGATAAAAATATTTTATCAAATGAAGAGGGTAAACTTGTGGTCAGGATCAAGAGAACTTTAACATTGGGTTCAAGCAAAAACAAGGGTACTGACAACTGGTTTTCAAAATGGATCCTCCTTACTTGAGAAATTGGCTTAACAATGTTTCTAGTCCTGTTTAACAATATCAGTAAAGTATTCACATAGTAAATTGTATATGGTTTGCAGAGGCTAAATTAATACTCTTTTCTTTGGTGGTTTCTGGTTATTGTTTTTAACTTAGCCCAAAACTTGAAGGTAGGTAGAGTCATAAACATTGTTGAGGAGATGTGGGGGATTCATATTTATTCTTGTATCCAAAAAATTCCCACATGGTAACTCTTGATTCCCTCAAAGTCTTCTTCAGTGTTGTAGAGTGTCTGGATTAAAGAATCAACTTTGATGTTATTTTTTTATGACATTTAATATATAATAAAAGTCTGGCTCATTTTTCTATTCAAATCAATTAATTTCTATTATCAAAAGTTAACAAATTTTTTGTTTTTTTTTGTTTTTAAAGATATGGGATTTGTAATGGCCATAATGATAGTTTGGTCTTATGTGGGACACAGGAATAAAAACAGGAAGCAAAAAAAAAAAAAAAAAAAAAAAAAAAAAAAAAAAACCAACAGAATCAAGAACAAGGAATTTAATTTTGGGAAACAAGATTTGCAAAGATAACTTTTGGCAACATGTCAGAATTTTAATATTTGAAAGTCACTTCCAATAAAAATCTAATGAAACAATTAAATATTCACATGTTGACAGTTTGTTAAGCCTATCTCTTCAAAGTCATCCTATTTTGTAAACCTGCTTAACAGATTTCATAATATTTTCAAAATTGCTGACTGGCATTTTTCATGGCTAATAACATGAAAGTCAACATTATTTTCTCTCTAGACAAAAAAAGAATGGTAATTCTGGCTTGAAATTTTTTAAGCATCTTCTATTGCATTAGAGAGGAGGGTCAGAATAGTCTAATATCTCGGTTACTGTTTAAGACTAGGAATTTTTTATACTTGATACAGATATGCATATTAAAACTGAACATTGGTCATACTCTATACTCATGAAGAAATTGTTAAATAATGGAAAAGGGTCAGAATATTTTTTTTTTTTTTTTTTTTTTTTTTTTAGGTGGAGGGGCATTGCAGGTTATTTAACACATCACTCAATAAATCCTGGGCTTGACATATAGATAGTGCCACTAATAAAAATATCTATATGATTTTTATAAAGAGCTAACCTTCAAATGGTACATGTCAAAATTTGAGCCCAATCAGATTATGAGTTTATAAATTACACTTATTTAAGTGAAGCTACTGTTGCAAATTTTCAAAACAATGGAAAAAATCTGAATTATATGTGTTGATAAAGTATTACTTTCTGATGGGGAAAAAATACTGTTCAAGCAGAGCAATGGCATAATAAGTATTATTCGGACTCTGCTCCATTAGAAACAATGGTCAAGAGTTGGTATGCTCACTTTAAACGCAGTCGTACAGACACAAATGATGCTGAATTCTCAGGTCACCCAAATTCAGCAGTTGTTTCAGAAAACACCAAAACACTCCACAAAATTGTTTTAGCCAACTGTAAATTGAAGTTGTCTGAGATAGCAGAGAAGTTGAAGATATCAGAAGTCAGTGTATTCATCATTTTGCACGAATATTTGTCAATGAGAAAGCTGTATTCAAAGTAGGTGCTGTGTTTACTCAGTTAATCAAAAACAACAATGCATCGATGATTCAGAGCGTTGTTTGCAACTGCTTCAACACACCAATAAGTTTTTGCATAAATGTGACAATGGATGAAACAGATTTACCACTTCGACCTGGAGTCAAATCAGCAGTCAGCTGAATGGACAGCAGTAGGTGAAAACCATCCAAAGTGACCAAAGATGCAAACATCAGCAAACAAGGTTTTCACCTCTGTATTTTGGGATGCACAAGGATATTTTGTTAATTGATTACCTTAATAAAGGAAGAACCATCAATAGTGAATATTACATAGCATTATTGGTGCATTTGAAGGGAGAAATCGTCAAAAAATGGCCACAAATGAAGAAAAAGTGCTCTTTCACCAAGACAATGCAACGTGTTGATCTCAACAATGGCAAAACTACACAAATTTCACTTTGAATTGCTTCTGCACCCACTCTCTTCAGATCTTGCCCCCAGCAACTACTGGCTGTTTGCAGACCTCAAAAGAATGCTCAGGGAAAAACATTTGGCTCCAATGAAGAAGTGATATCAGAAATCATTTGACAAAAAAGGGCATCAAATTGTTAGAGAAGTGTTGGAATCAGTGTATCACCCTAGAAAGAGACTATATTGATGAATAAAGGCAAATTTTGCCAAAGAGTTGTTTTATTAGTTAGGCCCAGGACTTATTGAATAGGCAAGTTGTTTTTAGATATAGAGACCTTCCCCATAAGGAGCATTCAGGCAATGAACTCAATTCCACCCATTTTAGATGAGATAGTAGAGAGCTCTTTGGGGGAGGGAAGTTCTCTCTCTAAAACTAAGCTCATCATCTATTTAAAATGATTAGAAACTGAGGGGAAAAATTATTTTCAACAAATTTGACAGGAGCTGAAGACCTTGATCAAGAATTCACAATATTATTTGCCACTGGATAGGATGAGATGGGGAATTACTGATTAATGAAATAATTTCAAGCAAGAGCAGGTGGCAAGAAGTTATTAAAGAGTTTATAGTTTTGGCATTACAATGACTTGAGCAAGAAAATAATAGATTACCCTTACTCTATAAGAAAATTCATTTAATAACAGGGGGAAAAAAGTGTGTCATTCGTTTTGTAGAATTGCAAGTAAATATTTAGGACATTGGCAAAGAACATTCCACAACAATGAATTTAATATCAATCTAACTAGCAAACCATTAAACCAAGTGAGATAACTATATATAATTTGTCTGCAAAGTTTGAAAGTCTATAGTCTTTTATTAAGCTTATTTTAGCTCCAGCACAAGACCAAAAATATAAGGCACTTAGTGAGAATGGTGTTTACTCATAATAGTCAGCTAGCCTAGTTTGGTAACCAAAACCTTTTCTGAATATAATGATACTTTAATTTCTATCGTACAAAGTAAAATTATTAATAGTGTAAACAAGGCGATCCTCTTGTCACCAATTATAAATTTACAGAAGAGTCTTGTCTTCACATGACTTAAGATAGTTGTATAACAATAGGTAAAGAGAGCATATTGGGGGGGGGATAAACTAGGTAAGAATAAATCCTTCATTGATTTGGAGGCAAATGTCTAAATCAATGATGTCAAAAACAACCAATTTAGATTTGTTGGATGGTTTTAAGAATAGACCAGCCAAAAATGAAGAGAAAAGACACAATAAGAAAAGAAAAAAATGACAAGGATTAAATATTTTCTTGAGTGGTTAAGGGAGAGAAAAAAAATCTTTAATTCTATTTCATTATGTATATCTAATTTACCAATATTGTATAAGTCACGAATAATGGGGTGATTTCTTTATACAAAAGATTTTTTTTCAAAAGCTAAGATCCTCCTCCCAACTGGTGCAACCAATTTTTTAAAATTAATCTACTTCAAATCTAGAATACAAAAGTGAACACATTTACAATCAATTTAAAGGTTTCCTTTGATTATTTACTTTAATGGCATATCAACCCTTGGTTATTTAATGTCAAATCCTGTTTATACAGTTTTTTTAAGTGAATAGTTTGTAGGTAACATTTTTTAAATGAAGCAGAGCTCAGTTGTTTGAACACAGTTAAATGGTTTCAAGAATAGATAATTGAACAGTTCTTTTTGATCTATAAATGAGATCCTAACACGTACTACAGCTCTGAGGTAGAGTGAACAGGAGAATAAGGGCAATGAAGGGGTACTTTGAAAACTTCAGATGCATAGGACAGTCTTCTCATGAACAGGCATCCAAGGCGCACTTTGTGAATTTTTTTCTTTAATTGCTCTATGACAACATATGCATACAATTCGTGGACATTTTTGTGTGTCACATATCTTGCTCATGAGGATCACACAAATGGCAATGTGGAGCAAGTCATTTTATCCTGCTACTTTGTCTCGGAGGAGTGGGCTTGGCCATCTCCTCAGTTGTACTTTCCTTTGACATATCGCTGAGCTCATCTTGTTTGAGGACACTGCTTGCACTTCCAGTTGAAATCTTTGTGCCTTCCTGCATTTGTCCCTCATACACCATAAGGGTTTTTTGTTCACGGTGGTGATGTGGCTGGTAGTAGTCTCTGCCCTATGAACCGGGCGAACATATTTTACATGGCATGGTAGTCTATCCAAAAGGATTGAACGAGGGGTATAGACTTTAGTCATTTTCTTCTTAAACAGTGTTGTATACTACCTGTGTGGTCTCTTCATCCAAACAACATCTTCTGCAGTGTATGCCACAGAATTTGTGGCGTCAAGTGGCGAAGCAGTATCAATGCTTTTCGCGCAAGTGTGGTAGGTATAAATTAGGTTGGCTGGTACTGTCCTTTGGTATCACATGCCAGTATACTGTCTCTATAAGAGAGCATTGTGTTCTTGTGGTGATGCGATTTATTGAGCAGTGGGATCTTTCCACTATCCCATTCCCTGATGATATGTGATATGTAGGCACATCAGAATCTAATCCGGACACCCCATTCCTTTGCAAGTCTAGTGAATTTTTTCCCCACAAAACACTGCAACATTGTCAGAAAGCATTTCAAATAATCTTAGGAGTAATACTTGTACATTTGTTTCAATTTCTGGATTTGTTAATCATACATGATTGAGATGGAAGAATTCCTATTAAATTAAAGACCAATGCCAAACTTTTGAATATACTAAATCGAGCCAGTATTCAAAGACTGACAATGAGGGGTCTTTTTTCGTATAGGTGGTCAACTGGAAAATAGCAAGAGTAATTACTATCAGAAATATATCTCTTGATGAAAAAGGTTATATACAGAAATGTATACTTGGTTTATAACTTTCAATGGTTTTTTCCCCACTGAACATTTTGAACACATAAAAAGCAAATATTGATACTACATTTGATTGAAATAAAGATTGTTTATTATGAAAATAAGTGTCAAGTAAGAACCTGAACTATTGTTGACAAAGAAAAGGATAACAATTTAGAAATCTCTGCATGAGGTGCTACCCTATTTTTAATCCATAGTTGTTGCTTACTTTGAGGTTGCAGTTCAAGACTAACCATTCACTACAGGGGCTTCTCCAAGACTTATTTAAGAGTATAAGATAAACATGTGTAAATATATAGATAGAGACAGAGAGAGAGAGACACAGACACACACACACGCAGACACACACACACACACACACACACACGAGACAAATGTGCCGAGGAGCAACACTGACCCTAGGCAGGACATACAGATGCTACATCTGAGTAAAAGTTACAGGCAGGCAGAAGCGAAGGAAAAAAATTCCAAAAAACCCTGTTCATTATATAGAGCAATCCATTTCTTTTATTTCTAGTGAAATGTTTGACAACGGCTGTAGAATATACCGACTGCATCTCTGCTTGGGGGTAAGACCCATCCCTCTAACAAACGTCCTGAATATTAGAGAGGCTTCAGTCTTAGAGCTTAGGGGAATGTGGAGAACCCCTTCATTGTTATTACTTGCAGGTCCAGTTTGACTTGGAGTGGTAATACTTGATAGGGTCCCAATTATGGGTCAGTTACAAATATTTAATCATTTCCTAAACTTGAAAGCATTAACAGTATGCAAACAAATGAGCTCTGGCTTGTTTAAAAAAAAAAAAAAAAAAAAAAAAAAAAAAAAAAAAAATCACTGACAAGCTATTTGTTTTCAAATAATTATATATATGACTGGACATTAAATAATCTACAAGAGTTGAGATGCCATAAAACATAACCAACCAATTTTAGTGAACAAAAATTGGATTTTTTTTTAACAAAAGAGATTGACAGCAATATTTTTTTTTGAAGAGAAGGGTTACCTTTTCCCTGGAATATCAAGTCCATACTATATAAAAGCCAAGGAATAATGACCACCAGTATAAACGTTTGTCCTCATTTCAAGATAACTTCTGCAAATCATTTATAAAAAAAGAGAGAGAGAGAGAGAGAGAGAGAGAAAAGCATTTTTGTAGCGATAGCCTGTTGATTGCAGAAAATACAATGCAAGTAATTTACTATGGAAACAAAAGGTGAGACTGATTGTATGAAGGATTGTGCAGATCTGAAAATGGCAAGTTTTGTTTTGCATCGAAAGAGGCAGACACTAATGAAGAAAAGTTGATAAAAGAAAAACAAGACAACGATGCTTAATCTCAATCAATTAGGTATTTTGTTGACTTTTAGAGAAAGTAAATAGAATGATAATATTAAAAGGATTTCAGTCTTATCAAAGCATCTTGAGAAAGTTCTACAGACAGGAAAAAAAAAAAAAAAAAAAAAAAAAAAAATCTAATTAGAAAAAGTAACTGATTAATACCATATAGCATTAAACAAAAAAAAAAAACAAAGTGAAAAGCCACTTTGTTCACAATAAGCCCAAAGCAAGAATATGATAATTATTTTAGTCTGTGCAAGATAGACTCAGTTTGAGATTGTCTCAGTAGAAAGATGGGAGGGAAGAAAGGTCATTTAGTGGACAGTTAAGTGGTTTTAGCTTATATTGCTATCAGAAGACAGATAAGTGTATTGCATATGGGAGGTGGAGTATTGTCATTTTGTATATGTGAAATTTAGTAAAAACAATGACCAGACCACCAAAGCCAAAGGAAAGTGCTCATCTCTGCTGAAGCATGTTTGTCTTAAAAAAAAAAAAAAAAAAAAAAAAAAGTATAAAAGAGAAACTGAGGGTTCCTAACTGACCAGTCTATAGAGGTGATGGAGAGGGAAAAGGGGCAACATGTGGCGTGGAGGTCTTTGTAGAGCCCATTATTACTTTTTGTATGTCAGTTTCATAATTATACCAGGATTCTATTAAAATGTTGTCACCTCTACCAATATCTCTAGATTGAAGTTCAGTATAAATTCTTTAAAACTAATTTTATTATGATTTACTCTGGACCAAACTGGGTGTTATTTTTTTTCTACAAGTGGTGTAGTCTACACATGATGAACAATATCTTGGAGAGGGGGAAATTTTTTTCCATACCTGCTATTAGAGAAGTAATTATACGATTCATTTCCTTTCTCTGTTCTACATAATTGTTTCTAGACTGACAACTTCAATCAATGTGTGGAGCCAAGTAAAATGGCAATAAAAGAAGTTTTGTATTATTGTAAAGTCAGGATTCTATTTATTCAGCAGCATAAACAAAAATTGACATGTTTCTTTGTGTTTACTTAAAGATCATTAGCCCAAACATTGTTGGAATCATTTCTTTGATAAGGTTTAGTACCATCTCTTTAAATGCCTAAAGTTTTCAGTTTATGTAGATGCAGTCTACTGCAATTCTAGCTCATGTGGAATATAGTATTACAGTTTTGTAATGGATATTATATATTAAAATTAAATTAAGAAAATCTAATCCAAGCTGAATTAAAGTTTCAAAGTTATTTTTAACTTATTTTAATGGATATATTTTATTGGTAGATACTGAAATGCCTCCCTCCCCAAAGATACACAAACTATTTAAAAATTATAGTCTTATGCGTCAGGTTGGTTTGTTTTTAATGGCATATCAACCATTTTGGGTTATTGAATAGCAAAGCTACTCTTATAGAAGAATAGTAATAGTACTATTTAACTCATAATTGAGGGAGGGGGAGTGGGGTATAAGTCTGAAAGTGAAGATAATAGCACAACTGGAGATTTAAATCACTTATTACAATATCACAGTCGAGCATATTAACAGTACATCTGTTATGTGCTTCCTGTCATTTACTTTATAACATATTGGTAAGCAAAGTGCTACTGGTATGTGATTATTTCCTAAGATGCATTTAAGACAATCAGGCAGAGAAGTAAGTTTTGCATATATAAAAGTGATTATCTGAAATTAGGCGATTTTAGAGACATGGAGTCTCATACTACTATGGTGAGAGGCATTATATACATATATAAAAACAAATAGTTTCAAAAAGTTTTGTGAAAAGAAAAAAAAAAAAGAAGAAAAGTGCATTAATGCTGGCCAGCAGAGCAGGATAAAGGCTAAAAGATATTAAGATTTTACCTCTATAATAGTCTCACGATTAAGTTTCATGTATCAACCAGGATACAATCATCAGTGATACACAAACAGTAAAATAATTATCTCACCTTCCTTCATTTGTTACTTAGTTTCAGGCCTTTTCATTTGTGTTTAAAAAAAAAAAAAAAAGACTCCTATCACATATGGAAAAAAAAAAAAAAAAAAAAAAAAAAAAAGAGAAAGAAAGAAAGAAATAAAGCTTCCAAAAATCTGTTTGAGGGCTTTTTTTCCATATAAAACCCCAAAACCAAGACAAACTAATAATTACAGATGAAATGGGAATTATTTTAATTTTTATACTGCTCTGCTTATAGGCAAATGAGCACTTTATTTAATCCAACATGAGAAAATGGTGTAAAAAAAAAAACAAAACAAAACAAAAAAAAAACAAACACGTGTGTGTGCGCGCATGCGCACACACATTTATTTACACACCCCCAAGGTAAGAGAGAAGAGTCATAAACATACCTGAAATTCTCTAGCCAACTGAACCTTTGGTAGGCATTCTTGATAGTTCAAATGTTTCAGCGGACCACATTTGCAGAGAGAAAGCTACACACTAGCAAATCTGAGATGAGATCAAAGTCATTGACAAGGAACATCAATGAGATGTAAGGAAGCTGAAGGAGGTGGCAGATAACAATTTATCTTCCAAGTGGTTAAGTCAATCAAGTAAAGAAATCAACCATGTGCTTTTCTTTCAGTAAGTTATAATTTGAAATTGGTCAGAGATCTGGTACACCTACACATTGTTAAATGGGTGGATATTGACCAGGAACTTATAGTTTTCATAATGAATTCTTCCAGGACCAATTTTTTCAGCGAGTTCTTTCTTCTCTCCTTTTCTCTTGTATTTTTGTACCTGATTCAGGTTAAGCAATGTGTTGGTTGAAATGTTTTAAGAATGCCAAGAGGAAATTCAATTGTCTGAACAATTTAATATACAAGAGAAAGGTATAAATTCAAAGATATACTTGTGTAAATGAAAATTTCTACTGATAGAAAACAAAAATGAAGACCTCTCACCCTCTACCTACCCAGTCTTGTTTTTCAGAAAGGAGGTAAATTGAAGAGTAGAGTAGAGAAAGTCATTCCTAGACAAGCAGTTGTAGACATAAGTGGAGTGAAGGTCATAATTATCTATTGTGCCTGTTTACGGAGACAATTTTAAAAGCCCGCCTACAAGGAACGAAAAAGATCAGAATGAATAAACAAGATTGAAATGCTAACGACAGTGGTACGACCAAGAGAAACCACTTGAACAAAAACAACTAAAAACAAAATACTTAAAAAGTTGATGGTAGACCAACTATTTTGCCAAGAATGAAATGCTTAAGTAAGCACCTAACTGAAACAGTCGAGAAAGTTACGTCTGTGGAATTGGCTGAGAAGCAAGTCAGTCAGATAAAGTAGGTGTTGGGTAAGACACAGCATAGATAGTCATTACTGGGGGTGGTTAGCGGGGGAGGTAGTTTGGAGAAAATTAATAGGCCTTTAGAGGAGGGGGAGAATCATTGATAGTGCAGTCAAGTGAAAATATCTGAAGCTTTCAAACAACCAAGATTGCCAACAGTCTTCACAAGATGAGCCAAATTTTGCAGAGAAACAGTAACAAAAAAAAAAAAAAAAAAAAAAAAAACCAAAAAAAACCCAAAAAAAAAAAAAAAACCTGTTTCATATAAAGATAAGAGATCTTGAAATAGTAACAATATTATCAATTTTATTGACAAAATAAAATCTTGGGATTTTGTACACAAGTGTTTTATCTTATTCACACACGTTTTTAACTAATTGCATGTATACACGTGTTTTTACACACACACACACATACATATATATATATATATATATATATATATATATATATATATATATATATATACACACACACTGAAAGATTCATGCACTGATCTCACAACTTGTTGAGTTGCCCAGTCAGACCCCCTCCCCTCCAACAAGAGTCTTGGATATGATGCTAAACAATCTGACAGTGAGGCTCCATTAATGCTGGAGCTTTGGGGAATGCGGAGTACCCCTTCATTGCCATTGCTCCCAGGTCCACTCTGGCCTGAAGTGGTAGCATCTAATTGGGTCCTATCTATTGGTCAAATAGAACTAAACTGCATACTTATGCTAAACGGAATTGTTTGAAATGGAACTATTTTTGTATGCTAAACTGAATTGCTTGAAATAGAAATGTTTTTGACATTGAAACTACTTATGCTAAAATGAATTTTGAAATAGAACTTTATTTGTATAAAAATGGATTTGGCATTAAATAACCTATAGAGGTTGATATGCCATAAACCCAAACTAATAAATACAACTTGTTGAGAGGGATATAAGTGGCCAATGGCTGAACGGTTAAAACAAAATTGTTTTATTCACAAATACATTTGCAACATAAAAAGCATAAAGTCTCTAACATTAGTCAAAGAATTGGGTATTTGTTATTTTCCATGTCATAAGAGATACCTGATCATAAAATTAAGATAAAAGAGAATGTGACCAAGGCATCCTTCTGTCACCCAGCTGTTCACTCGGACGACATCTGACCTTCCCAGGTGGGAGATCAAATCTCAGTCGAACTAGTCGTCTGCCCACGCTGTGTATTTTTAGATTCAGATAACTGAATCCACTATTTACTCCAAAACCCGAAATAGCCAGACTGGTTGATCATTCAATAATAATAAAATAAAAAAAAATTTTTAAAGTTAGAGTCCAGAGAATGATAAACACTGAGTTGAATGATAAAATAACATCTTTAGTCAGAAAAACTTAGTTATTTCAATGTTCCATTCCCTGTAAATAAAAAGCAAAATGTCTCAGAATCTACCCCCTGTTTGTGGTGGTCAGAGCAAGTCCACGGTCAGCCTGCCTCGCTTAGACCCACTAATTATTCTCAAAGCATTACGTTAATTCTAATCTTCAGCTTGTTGGAATAACAGAGATGTTAGAGGATCTGGTTATCTCTGAATCTGGTGCAAGGCTTTTTTTTAGAAGAGCTCTTTTCTGCTTTGCGGCTAGCTTGAATCTGCTTCAATCTCAACTCTGCAACTGTCACTTTTCAGCAAAAACTGAGTTTATATAATAGTTTCTTGTATTTCCAAGTGGGTGTATCTCATCAACCGCCCTCTCCTTAATTAATCTTCAGTAATTAATTCTATTCACTGTTGCTTTCTATTACCCCAACAGTAAATCCTTGTGCCTGCCCTCAGAGAAGAAGGTTGGCTACCTCCATACAAATTCTGCTACAGTTGATACAATGAGGGTGCGCCACCTTCCTACCATCATGAGGTGTATCTGTGCCCTTCTCTCTGCAGGAGGCAATTCTCTCTCATCATGTGACCCACACGTCATGTCCAGCAAATTACTCATTTCCACAATAGAGTAAAAAAATTTCCATTTCTCAAATTTTGTTTTTTCCCCCCATAAACCAGCCAGCACCTGGCTGGCCCCTTTGTGACCCAAACTCCAGCTCTGCTATTATTTTGGCTAGCTGTCTCTCCAATGATTAAATAGATATTTAGCTTTCCTTTGTTTTTTCTCTAGTTAGAAAAAACAATTTCATATATTTTTATATTTTTTGATGCTAACCAAACATTAAACAATATTTCTGGTTTTTTTAGAAAAACATTCTGTTTCTCTTATTTTCTATTCCTTTCAAATTCAAATAACAAAATAAAAAACCCATTTATTCTTGATCTGTCAACATACTGCCCCAATCTTCTAAAATCCATGTACTAAGATTATTCTTCTAAAATCCATGCCAAATATCTCTGTTATTCTATTAGGCTAGATTCTTTAGCTCCAATCCGCTTTGTTATAATTCAACTGAATCTGAGGAGTGATTTTTTTTTGTAGGGGAGATGGAACAGGGCTCCTAAATTTCTTTAACTCAACTTGGATTAAGGTACTTTTTGTAGAATTTTGTTTAATAGGGAGATAAACATGTACACATACATGCACAACCATCACATTTTGATAGATAATAGCTTTTTAGCATCAAAATTACAACTAAACATCTCAATTTAAAACTAATTCAACTCCTGAAAAATATACAAGATGCTTAAGATGATAAAGTAGTATGGATGTCACTGGATTATAGTGATATACCACTGTCTCGGTTGACAGCTACAGCCCAGTGACCAACATAGCAAGATCACTGGTAACTATGCAAACTGCAGGTTTTATTTCAAAAAGAAGCTTCTCTTA